>APFE030249960.1:16364-36506 GCA_000404065.3 Pinus taeda
GTATATATATACATATAATTTACTTGTTATATATATATATATATAGAGAGAGAGAGAGAGAGAGAGTAAACTGAGTAAAAATTTCTAAGGTGGAAAAGGAGAAGAATTCTTCTTGATTATTTTCAGTTCTGAATTATCTTGGAATATTTTAACAAATTCCTCTTTTTCCAATGGCTTCTGGTATAATCTAAGTCGATGTCCATTTACTAATAGAGGAATTTTCTCTTCATCAATAGTCCTAATTCTAACCACACCATTGTCAAAAGCACTTTCAACATCATGAGGTCCAAGCCAGTGGGTTTGGAATTTCCCTTGAAACTTTTTGAACTTTGAATCAAAGAGTAATGCCCAATCTCCTGGATGAAATTTCCTTTCCTTAATGTACTTATCATGCCATCTAGATCTCTTTTGTTGAACTAGGCTAGATGTCTAGAAGGCTTCTTGTCTGGTTTCATCAAGTTCATTTAGTTGTCTCATCCTTTGCTTTTGTGCTTCTGATAAGTCAAGATCTAACTGGACATTTGTCTTATAGGTCTAGATCTGGAACTCTATCAGAAGTAAGACTTTCTTCCCCTAAACAAGTTCATAGGGAGTATGTCCTGTAGTATTTCTCCATGTAGTCCTGTAGGCCCATAAACCTTCTGGAAGCTTTTCCACCCAATCCCTTATGTGTAGATGTACAGTCTTGGCCAGGATTGCTTCAATCACCTTATTTGTGGACTCAATTTGTCCATTGGCTTGTGGATGGTATGGAGTGGACTTCCGATGTTTGATTTTGTATTGATTCACAAGCTTCTGCACTAATCTGGATGTGAACTGTGTTCCTTGATTTGTTACAATTTCTCTTAAAACACCAAAATGAGTAAAAAAATCCTCAAAAAGAAATGAAACTACAACATTTTCAGTAGCAAAAATAAGTTCTTTAGCTTCTACCCATTTAGTGACATAATCAGTACATACTAGAATATACTTCTTTTGCTTTGAAGCTAGGTGGATTGGTCCAACAAAATCTAGTGCCCATTTTTCAAATGTTTCGATGACTACCTATGGTTGCAATGGAATTTCATTTGAAAGAGTGGGTTTGCCCATTCTTTGACAACTGTCGCATCCTTTAACATATTCCTTGGTGTCCCTGAAAATGGAAGGGCAATAATATCCTAAAAGCAAGATTTTGTAAGGAGCCCTTCTGTCAGAAAAATCTCCCCCACATGGCTCATCATGGCAAGCTTTAAGTATTTATGGTATTTCATCCTCTCGAACATATCTTCTAATGATGAGATCTGGTCCTGTAATTTATAACTCTTCATTTATCCATGAATAATATGTGCTATATCTGCATACTAAGGTGATATAGTAGATACTACAAAAATATATTCATCAGGAAATTTAGCCTCCATAGGTTGATCATTATTTTCATTTTGTATTCTAGATAAAAAGTCAGCAATTATATTCTGCTTTCCTAGCCTATCTAGAATGATTATGTTGAATTCTTGTAACAGTAAGAGCCATTTGGTTATTCTTCCATTAGTGACTACTCTATTCATTAGGTATCTAATGGAAGAATTGTCTATGTGAACAAAAGTTTCATAGCCAGTTAAGTAATCTCTAAATTTGTTAATGGCATGAACTACAACTAAAAAGTCCTTTTCAGTTACAGTATAATTTAACTCTGCAGGAGTTAAATTTTTACTAGTATAATGGATTTCATAAGGAGTAAGATATTTCTTTCCCAACACAACTCTTAAGGATGAATCTGAAGCATCCGTTGAGATATGGAAAGGCAATTTCCAGCTAGGTATAAGTTCTTCAGAAATTAACGTTTTCAAAGTTTCAAAGGTAGCTTGACATTCAGAATCCCAATTGAATTCACAGTCCTTGGTGAGAAATTTAAAAAGTGGGGATGCAATTTTTGTGAAGTTTTCTTTGAATCTTCTATAATATCCAGTAAAACCGAGAAAACTTCTAACAACTTTTTGACAACTTCGCACTGATAACATAGAAATGACTTCAACTTTAGATGAGACTACACAGGTTGTGGTATTTTATTATTAGGATTCGGAAGTGGTTGAGCGGCTAATTGATTTGGTTTTTTTGGAAATGGTAGGGAGAGCTATGGGTTTTGATTCTGAACTGGCATTTGTGGTAATTGGTTAGCTTGGGGAATTTGATTAGATGGTGGTAGAAATTGTGGTGGAAGGTAGGATGGCATGTATTGTTGATATTGACCATAGGCTCCATAAGGATTTTTCCATCCTTGATTCTAAGGATGTGACTGCGGCTAGGCTGCTTGCCTAAATTCCAATTATTTTGTGAAGACTAAGCATATTGTTGTGGTTTGGATCCTTGTGATTGATTTGGTTTGGGATTTTTCCGTGGTCTTTTGGCTATAAAGTAGAGAGGCTCTACTAGTTCTAATATTCCTTCATCATTAAATACAACCTTGAGACCTGGTAAGGATGAAAATTCCTTCATAACATGATTATCTACACATATGACACAAGTTTCTATGGATTTTGAATCTAAGGGACACTCTCTTAGAGAATGTTTCTTTTGACATTTAGGATAGAAGATGGATAATGAAACATTTTAGAATTTTGCTTGTTTTGTATTTTAAGGGTGTCTATCTGCTCACTTAGCCTCCCCAAAATATTTGTTTTGAAGGTATCAAGCAAATTTCCTAATTCTACCCTGCTAACCATCCCAGCTGTGGATTTTTTATTTCTTGACAAGGGGGGGTCTCTAGGACTCCTTCCAACTCGTGCTTTACCCCTTGAGATATGTACACATAAATCACAAATATCTGCAAATGGTAGTTTCGAAATATCTCCCTTCCCAGTTAGGTTAAAGAGCGATCCACTCATCTTTAATAGCTTTGAGTAAAAGGGCTTTTAAGGTTTCCTCATCCAAATTATCCTTTTTTTCTCTTTTAACATTGTAAAAAAACCTTTCCACTAAATCTTCAAGATTTTCATCTTCTTTTTGTGTCATTTTGAAGACTTCATCTTTAAGGTTACTAGGCATATAGTAATCTCTATATTTCCCTAAGAAAGCCTCTTTCATTTGTCCCCATGTTGTTATAGAGTGCACTCCTAGACTCATGAACCATTTTAATGCTAAGTATTTTAATGTAGCAGGGGACACTTTTAACTTTTGATCGTCATGCAGATAGTCATATGATCTACATAATACTTCAAATTCAAAGAGAAATGTCTCTGGGTATTCGTTTCTTTTTCCGTGGAAATTAGGAAGAATTGAGGGTGATATGTCTTTCCTTGTGAGGGTTGTATCTTCATCGAGAATAGGAAATCCAGAAGGATCTTGGTTTCCTCTGCCTATATCCCCTCCTCTATTCCTACATCCACCTCTACCTCAACCCCTACATCCTCCAATCCTATTTTCCTTTCCATGGACATTGTGTACCTCTTCTTCCCCTTATTCAACCATAGTATATTCTTCGAAACTAATGTATTGTTCTTCTAATCTCTCTGGTTCCTCTATCAATGGTTGTTCAAAATAAGTTTCCTATTCCTCTTCTTCACTAGGAAATTCAAATTTCTCTCTCAAAATTTGCTCACTAGTGGAGGATAGAAAAATTATTCACGTAGTTGGGGATGTAAGACTTTCTTCAACTACAGCTTCAGTAGAGGAAGTGGTTGATGTTTTGGATTGAATTTCTGATCTTGAGATTTTAGGAAGCCTTTGTCGACCTCTAAATGGAACTCAGGTTTGAGTAGGTGGTGTGGATTCTCGAAGTCATGGTGAAGTGAGTGGATTTGTGGGAATTAAACTTCTTCCTCACCCTACAAATCTACCTCTAGAGTCTCTATCCCTACGCATGTCATGTTTTGGTTTTTTTTTTTTAACTTCTATTTGTACTTCGCCTGCAATGGCACCAAAACGTTTGGCCAATTTAATGTCTTTAAATTGTCAATCATAAATTGTCAACCAGGGTAGGTATACTGATGAAGTACACCTGCATTATATGTGCTAGAAGTTATTTATTATGTCATTATGTTTTTCTTAGGGTCTAAACTTAAGATTAGTATGGAGATGGTGTCATTAATTATATTAATGTCTCAATCCCTAAGTTGTCAGTTAATTTCTTAGGGGTTATTCTCTATTGAATTAGTTTATGGACGATATGAGAATGATTCTAGATTTTACTTGTGTTAGACTATTTTGGATTTTTGTCTTGAATTTTTATGCTGCAACTCTAATTTAACAAGTGCAGTAGAAATCTATTCTATCAATCTGTAAAGGAATATGGTTTGAATTTAATTGTTCAGGAGAAAACTCTCACTCTTTTACTTATTCAATTTCATCCAAACAAGATATTTTGAACAATAAGTACACTATGAAGTAATCATAGTTGGACTACACTAGATAAAAAGAAAATGAAATAACCATAATGTACCAGATAAAAATCAATTAAAATAGTAGATTAAACTAGGTATAAAGCAAAGGGAAGTGCTCATTCATATAATGGTTCACTAGCGAAATCATCATACTACATTTCTCCACACAAAAACAAAGTATTCAAGGAATGAAAGAAATATAATTGCGTTAAAGACCTATCACTAGTCGTAGGGGCCCTCCACAAATCAGTCCATAATCTTCAATCAATGCAGCACATACAAAAATAAAACCAAGTCTATTACTCGCAAAACAAAATCTAACAAACTGTTTCGAAAATTACATCATCCGGTGCACACCAAATCACAGTGGGGCCATAGTTTTTATAATAAGCCTTTGGCATAACATCATCAGCATTTTAAGCATAAATATATTTATTTTGATAAGGTTTCAATGAAACTTGGATTCTGTTTCGGCGACAATCCTATAGTTGACTTTGGGGTTTGACCATGATATCATGCAATCATCTTGATGAACTGGCTAGAGGGAATAGGAAGGAATCCGCTAGTGTACCATTCCTTATCCATCTGTATCTTTCATCACTGAGTTGGAGCTTCTGAACCTTGTAAACAATGGAGGCAGCTACAAAAATCTAGATTAGGTGTGGAAAGAAAACAATTTTGTAGCCAAATTCATTCTTTAACAAAATAATAAGGCATATAGTCAAGCATGAAGAAGAAGACATGTTATTGATTACCTTCAACAAAACCTTGTGTCTATGGCATTATTTAGGTGTTAAGTATAGGAAAAGAGAGGAAATATAGACAAAAAGGGGTGTCAAGGTAAGACAATCGTTGGACTCTATACGACCGGTAGGGAAGTTGGAAGACATAACCATTAGACTCATGGCAATACCCTGTTGACCTGTTGGTTTTAGACACCCAATCCCCAACTGGTGGACATCCTTTGATTTTAGGAAGGCCATGGCTTGCAATCGAAGATGCTTACATTGGGTGTCATTCTGGAAATATGGTAATATGCAATGGGGAAATTACAAGGAATCTTATCCTCTACCCCCTTGCAAAATCAAGTTAGTCAGAAAAACTAGGATTTACCATAATATAAAAACCCTACCTATGAAAGATCTTGAACCTAAGAATGAAGAAGTTAGACCTATCCTTACCATTAGTAAAGCTCTTTGTTTTAAGGACAAAATAGAGGATGATTCCATTAACACTTTTCTGAGTAGCCCCAATTCTATTTCTAATTCAAGCCGCCAACTATTAGAATCTGTCATGAGTTGCAATATTCTAGGAGATATTGAACCAAAAACAGAAGTAAAAAAAAATCTTGTAATTGCACCCCATGATGGCTTGAGGAGACTTGACCTAAGTTCAGTGTTAATTAGCCAAACAAATCCCCACACTACTAGCCCTTTCGGAATCAGCCCGTGAAGCGCGGACTGAAATCTCACCTGAAGCAGTATGGGGTGATGCTAGAACCGCATTTCCGCACCCTAAGATGGTGGTGATGTCATTTGATTTATTTTATCCTGCCTTCACGTAGGTGGTCTCACTCTAGGGCTTGTAAGACAAACCTTCTATTCCGGCCTTCAATACCTTCATGAAAGTATACAATTGACCTTCGTGCAGCCCTAACCCATGGCTCGGGTACTTTCAAGTTGCTATTGCAGCATGCCATGAAGATTCCACAATCATCCTAAGTGATTTGATTATCTTGTCAAATACTTGAAGTTACCACTGCGTAAGCAGATATTCGTAATTGTGTTTAATTATTCAATGTAATTACATTCATTCACGCATCATGTAAGCATAATAAAGGAAATTCATACAAAAAATATCCAAACCCATCAACAAAACAAATACATAGAAATTGCAAAATAACTCCTTTTAATAATATCTCCCAAGTGTTACAGACTCTGTGCATGTTGTGCACACAGCTACAGGGGTCCGCGCACTCAGCTGCGGACTTCTACCCTAGGCCTCTACGCACTCAGCTGCAAAGCCTCTATCTACACTACGACCCAAGACTCGGACTTCTTCTTCAAAGCTACCACTCTATGCCATTCTATTGATTGGTTTATTTATTGAATAATTCTAAACTACTTAGATCTTAGCTCTTTTTATACAATCCCATGGTCTGCGAACCATGGGTAGGTCTCTTACAACTGAATCTACCTTACAAAACTAAGGGTACACTACCCTTTTTGACACATAACACCTTCGCTCTCCGCAACCACAAAATGCAGAGTCTTTACAATTATATTTCAAAAAAATGACTTAACATGGGATTTTAGCCCCAAAAATGCCCATGGGGGATCCGACTCCCAATAGACCCCCAACACAAACATCATGACTCGCCCTCGAGTCACTCAGTAGGTGCGAAGATCTTCGTGTGAAGATCGTCTAGCTCGACCCTGATGACCGCAATTTTTTTCATCCACTGAGTTGCTACCTGCTTCACATATTCAACTTTTTTCTCAATTAATACCCTTACACTATCATCCTAAAGCTTTTGTTGCATTGCTTGTAGATTCACAAGCTTTCCTTCAATGTTTCCTATGACTGCGTAAGCTTTCTCCAGCCAAGGATTTAGTCATTCCTTCAGCACTACTTCCTTGTGCAGCGTTGTGTCCACCTTCTCCTTCAGTTGCTTGGCTTCCTGCAGCTTAGCTAACCTCTGTGTCAACGTAACGATTCGTGTTGTTCCCTTTGCTTCATTAGAGAATTGTTGAAGTTCACGCGCTTTCGTTTCTAGCATTTGGATTTTCGGGTCCTCCTACAAGCTGGTCAGGACCTTAAACGATTATTTGAACAACTGTGTGCAGTCTACTACTGCACTCTCCATCGTTACGACTACTTTTGTGACAGTGGTCACCCACTATTCCTTTACCTCTGGCAGTCAGGCTGGGCCCTCAACTGGAGCTCTCTAATCTGTAGGTTCAGCTTCAACTAAACCCACACCATCTCTATCCTAGTATCATGCACCCCTATGGCCAATTTGTAGATGTGGACCTCGACTAGCTCCTCCTCCCAAATTGCCAACTCTGGGACCATTCTACATGCCTCCTCCATGACCTGTATGATCTTCTTACTCTAGCTGGTCACGTTGGCCTCAGCGGCGATGGCAGCATTACTCTATAGGGCCATCTTCTCATTATTTATCTTTTTTTCACTAATCACCTGGAGGGCACAATGCTTGTGGGCCCTAAGCTCTACAATTGCTCCATCTTGCAAGAGGTGGAGTGCTTCACGTGGAAGCGCTGCCAGGTTCAGTCCAACTCCCTTCAAGGTGCCAACAGTGGGCTTGCCAGCCTCATTTTCCATGGCTAGTGCTCCATCTAGAAGCACTATCACACCAGAAGCCTTCGTGTGCAGCATATCGGCAGCCTCTGATGTGCCGATAGCCAAGCTGGTGGACAACGTACCAGCTTGCGTCGCACGAGTCTACAAATCTTGTAGCCTGGTCTAGATGGCCCCTAGGATGATATGTTGTTTCTTTTCAAATTGTTATAGGGTCTCTGCAGTGACATATATGACTGTGTCACAGATGTCATATAAGTTTCCCTCCATCAATGTGATAGGGTCCAGTGATGTCTCGATGTTACCTTGGATTTCTTTCTGGACCTTCCCTTCTCCAGCTCTCTCGGGCACTTAATGTGGGCAGACATCTCCTGAGGGTCCACATCGTGCTTCTCTATGTCCTCCTCTTTAGTCGTAGGTGAAGACGACCGTGTGCCTTTTTCAGAGCCCTGCTCTATGCCACATGTCTATTTTCTTGCCTCCTTTCCTGCATGTTCCACCTGGTCCTTCTCAGCGGCCTCCTTTTTCTTCCTTTGGAACAGCTACGCCACTTTCATCTTGGCCTCTTCCTTCTTCTTCTATGCAACAAACTTGCTTCCACCCACCATCAAGTCCATGGTGGTGTGCCACTTTGCCGACCATTTATCCAAAACTGCATCATTGGCATCATGTGCGGCTGGGTACAGAAATTCATAGCACTTCTGCGTAGGGTCCTTCCATGTCCTTATTGATATTTGATGGAAATCAGCTTTAAACTCAACATAGCTCTACAGGTTAGTGTATACCATGGGTGATAATCGCGGCTTGCGATTAACGGCCATCCTTATATTCATTTCCATCAAGATCCAGAAGATCTTCTTGTCCCAAACGTGCTTTGCGTCCTTACTCACCCATAACGAAATGTACTTCGCTGCTTCAAGAAGGTCTAGTGCGACTGAGGGGAATTGGCTCTCCTTTGTTAGCTCCCACACTACTAGCACGATTAATAGCAAGAGCCACGCGTAGTGGAAGGTCTTGATTTTCTCTTGTGCTTTGTGGCAGGTGAACAAGAACTCTCCACGAAGGTAGTCTTACCACTTAAACTGGACTCCTTCCACACACTGCTATGCGAGTGCGACAACAGGTGTCGACACCTCATTGGCATGACACTTCCACATCAACTTCCTTACAAGTATCTGCGTTGCCACTTCACAGCAGGGTTGCAGATGCTAGATATAGCGTACCCGCACGACTTCTTCACCAGTTTAAACTTCTCTTTCATTGATTCTGCGAGTGTCTTCTCGCCACCCTTGCCATCAAAGATTATAGTTGGATATTCACCTGTATATGACTAGCGCGTTATGTGATGAATCAACATATCGGTGATGGGTATTGGCTCCTCCAGCCACAGACACCCATCATGCACCAAGCGCAGCAGCTACATGATGACCAACAGTGTTAAGGGGGTGCGATTATAGTGCGACACCTAAAGCAGGTTGACTAATCCTACCTTCTCTACTCTTCTGAGCCACTTCCACAGCTCCAATGCAATCATCCCCATATTCGTGTCTATGATGTGACACATTAGCTATTCAGTCACTAGGTGCGGGAACTTCTCATGATCTACCAAGTCCCAGACTTCGAGCTTCAATATCAGAACCCGTGCCAAACACGGATCATCAAAAGAGATTTAATCTAGTAGCAGATGGGTTTTTAGGGGATTCTTACTTTCATCAATATCCTTGAGGACCTTGGACTAAGGCTTGTGTGGAGGGAGATACTCTAGCAACCATGTAATAGGGTCTGCACCCTAGGCTTCAACTTCCTCTATTTCCACTCCCACATCCTCATTGTCCATGGCGATGTCTTTGATATCCTCCTCTTCTGCTTCTAGGTTTATAGCCTTGACCTTCTCCTGGGTGGTGGGCTTTCATGGGTTTCATCTTGGAGATGTGTGCACCGGTATAGCAAGCTACTTGCCCTTCTTGTCTTTCATATTCTCCTTGGTTGGGGTTGGCTTCGGTCTTGACATTCTCAGGGAATTAGGGAGCTCCACTAGTACTTCGGCCACTTCCGGGGTAGCTACATCGCCCCCCATATCAATTTCCTGCATATTCTCCTTGGCTGCCACTCCTTTGGTGTCCATAGCTTCTGTGCGGGTTGACATGACACTATTCACTAGTGCTTGTGTCTCCTTTAACAATTGTTCAAACGTCGGGCTCGCTACCAGATCCTGAAAGAATACATAGTTCATGTGCACCGAAGAGCGCAACAACTCAATTCTCAAGATGCCAAGTGTTTTTTGGTCGACAACCACTTGTAATTTATAAGGCATTTTGAATTCACATCTAACCATTCCCCCCAAAATTGGTTCATTAATGCTAGATTGACGACATATTTTCATGGATCTAAGCCATAAATTTAGTCTTAAATGTCGACCATCTGCTCCATTTGGGCTCACTTCCACTGTCTTTTCATGAAAAATGACTTTAACGGCCACTTTTCGGCTGACTGGCATGATTTCTCCCTGGGTAGCGTAGCTCCCTTTGTGTTACTGCGGACCCAGTGACACGTCCTTTCTTCACACCATCTTCCAATCGCGCAGCTCCCCAACCTCGGTAGTGTAGTTTATAGTACGGCACCCCCTTTCAGCTACCTAGAACACTAAGACTGTGCTACTTTCATTTATTCACATGGCTAGACTACCAATGTATGGCTTCAAGCGACTACCATTCACCTTTCCTGGGAAGGGTTCTCCATTTAATTTGACTAGCTGTACCGCTCCTCTGTCAGTAATCTCCTTAATAACATAAGGCCCTAACTAGTGCATTATGGATTTCCCTGGAAATTTATCAAACTTACTATCATATAACAAAACAAGGTCATTTATCTTAAATGTGTGCAGCTTGATGTGTCGATTATGCCATGCCTTTTCGCTCTGTTTGGACCTGCTCGTGAAACCCAACCAAAATATTTATTTTTCGAGCTCATCCAACTGCACGAGCCTCTCCTCCAGGGATCTGTGATTCGTCATACCTGTGAGCACTACTATGCGTAGACTAGGCACAATGTATTCCATAGGCATTTCTGCTTCCACACCATAGACAAGCCTAAAAGGCGTTTGTCCAGCCAACTTCTTACATGCCATTCGATAAGCCCACAGTACTACACATATATGTAGGTCCCAATCACTTCGCTTAGCATTGCAAACCTTGGTCAACACATTTTCGAGCACTTTGTTGAATGTGTCCACTGTCTTGTTAGCCTATGGGTGATAAGGTGCGCTCTTCTGGTAATACACCTGAAATTCCTCCATTAGTGCGTTTTTCGTCTCATTCAGGAAGTGGGTACCATGATCACTCATCAAGATCTTTGAACATCCAAATCATGTCAGTACATGCTCAAATAGGAACTTTGCAGCAATCTCACCTGCGCAATCCTTCACTGGCTATGCGTTTATCCAATGATTTAAATACTCCATCACAGTGATAATTTACCTTGCCCATCTTTCCTTGGGGCTGAATGCATCCTACAAAATTTATTGCCCACTTCTCGAAGGGTTGCAATGTCATTTTTGGATTCAAAGGCATCTCATCCCTTCGCGATGGCCTACCCGTTCTTTGACATACATCACATGCCTTGCAATGTGCTTTTGAATTCTGGTGAAGGGTTCGCCACCAAAACCCTACACGTAGAATCTTCTGTGCAGTTTCTCTCCTTGCATAATGTCCTCCAACGGCAACCCCATGAGCATATGCAAGGATGCTACTTCTTTCAAACTCAAGTACATGCCGTCACAACATCTCATTAGTCCCCATCTTAGATACATGCCCAACAATGACAGAGAAATTGGTCACGCACACCACTAATTCCTTCTTTTGCTGGACAATGTATCCTTCTGGTGCAGTTCTTGTCATTAGGAAGTATATTATATCCTCAAAATGACCATCCGCGACATGTACTGCAAATAGTTGTGTATCAGGCAAGACCCGTGTTTCGATGCACGATAGATTGTTTGGGCCTGCGTTCAATCATCTAGGCTTCACGACAATGTACTCCTGGAACAATAAGAGCCATCTACATATTTTCCCTCCCAACACAAGCTTATTTACCAAGTACTTCAGTGCGGAGTGATACGTATACATCTTAAAATAGCCTCCTAGCAAGTAATGCCTATACTTCTAGAGCGCATGCACCATAGCTAGCCCCTCGCACTCAGTGGTGGAATATTTATTCTCTGCTTTGTATAATTTGCAACTTGCAAACATGATAGGATGGTCCGAGCATTCTCCAACAGCCTGGGTAAGTACTACTCCTAGTGCTATACATGATGAGTCGACATGTACGTGAAACTCTTTTTTCGAGTCCAGCAAGACTAGAATCGATGCCGTAACCATCTTTTCTTTCAATATATCCAAGCTCTTCCTACAGTCATCGTTCCAGCAAAATGTGACATCCTTATTCAACAGTTTATCCATAGGCGTGGTGATCTGGGCATAGCTTTTGATAAACTTTTTGTAATATCCCTTATGTCCTAGAGCAGCGCGTAGTTGTTTCACACTCCTCGGCACTTCCAAGTTTAGTATCAATTCGATCTTCGCGATGTCTACCATCAGTCCTTGTCTACAAACCACATGCGCCAATAGGTTCCCAAATGGAACACAAAATAGACACTTCTTGAGATTGAGCGCAATCTAGTATCTTCAACAAGTATCCAGCATCAGGCACAAGCTTGCTACATGGTGCTTAACCAACCCAAATACAGTTCAGTGATCAAAATATACCTCCAGGAACTTATGAATAAATTCCTTGAATTCCACAAAAACCACACGCAAAAATATTGTAGGCGCATTATTTAATCCAAACGACATTACAATGTACTGAAAACAACCCCACTTAGTTGTGAAGGATTTCTTGCTCCTATCGTCTAGCACGATTTTAATTTGGTGGTACACAAAGAACCCATAAGTGAAGGAATATGCTTCCTGGCCACCTATATTTTCCAACAATTCAATAGTGAATGGAGTCGGGAAAGGATCATGCGCACAAGCGTCATTCAGTTTTCTAAGATCCACACATATCCTTATCTCATCCTTCTGCTTCTTCTCTTGCACCACCTTTGGGTTTACCCAATTAGATTCTTCCACAGGCTCAATGATGTCTGTCGTGAGCATCTTGTCTAGCTCTAAGCAGACTATCTCCTTATATTTTGGATTGAGACAATAAGGCCTTCGCTTAACTGGCATCACATCATGTTTTAACGTGATCTACATCATTCTTAAGTCCCTAATTATTCCTTTCAGATCCATGAACTTGATAGGGAATAAGTCTTGGTATTCGCGGAGCAGCTCAGCGACCTTATCCACCGTTACATCATCCTAATAGTCTCCAATATTCATAAGTTTGGGTTCTGCCTCTGTACCAATGTTTACTTATTTCATTTTCAACAGCGCAGTTATATTAGGGTTCTCAATTTGCGATCCTTGAACCTCGTAGTGACCTTTTGTTTCCAAAATGTTAATCTTCTGTGAATCCTCATCTTCTTCTTCAACAATTACATTATAAAATTCCAGTGCATGACTCAGCTGAGTAGCCCATTCAAGCTGAATCAAGTCTAAGGGATCCTGCAGAACCCTAAAGATTGTTTCTTTCACCTCTTGTAGCGCTTCATAAATACTGTCAAAACTATCCTCAAAACTGAATGTCATCATCAATCCCTCATGTAGGATATCCCATTTTCCCTTCCCGTGGCAGAGCTTTGTTTTTATATGCCAATTCATTGGGATAACATCTAGGGTATGACAGAACAGGTGCACCCACTCAGGTTGGGGCTTTTCTCCATAAGCCTAGGTCCATTTGGCCAGTTGTGCACGCGGATCATGTTGCCCATCATACTTGTCTGTCAGTCACATCTTAGGCTTCCCAAATCATGTTCTCATCATCCTCCTACACTCGCACCAATCATCAAAGCTTCCCTTGTGCATACCCCACCATCTTGCGGGTGTAGCACGTAGTGCCTAGTCCAAGGCCTGGAAGCATTGTTTTTTTGGTACCTCCCTTTCAAATGAATCCAAAAAGATATCTACCTCATTCAGACCATCATAAGTAGGCAGATTTCTTACCTTTGACAACATGCAATGTAGCAATTGCGTCATCATGCTGCAATTCAACGTAGTTACTTCATTTAATCGATTCTTCCAACACTTTATTTCTTTGTCGAAGTCCGAAGTGCAAGAACTCTTGCGATACCATATAATCTGTCCATCTGTGGTGGGATTCACCCAAGCTTGGTTTCACACTGTTATCTTATAGATACAGTCTAGGTCGTCATCGCTCTCATAATCGTGGACAAGTTCAGTATAGCGCGATCCTTCAGAAGGATAGGTTTATTTTATGTTTATTTTAAAGTTCACTTGGTAATAACTATATATGATATCAATTTATAATAAAGTGGTATGACATTTAAACAATTTATATATGAATGTTTAATTTTTTTATTTAATAGAAATAAACCAACCTTTTTTTGTCAATTCAAATTATATTGCCTCAAAATTCCATCATACAGCAGAAAAAATTATTATTGTTTATGCAGAGTTTAGTGTCAATCTACCTCTATGGAAACGAGATTTGGTAAGCATTGACCGAAGTTCTGATAATTCAAAATAAAAGAAAATATCATTGAGAAGCTACTAATATGTACCATAGATTGAATTAAATAAAATAGAAGTAACTACCAAGTAGCTAAGCATTACATTAGGAGTCTGATGAAGTCATTGGGGCAAGTTCTTGAGTTGTTTTTCTAGTTGGAGTAGGTGGCTTAAGTTCATATTGAGAATGGCTTTGAAGGTGAGCAAGCCAAGCATCCAAACTAGTAAGACAAGAATGTTTCTAATGTTCCAACTTCTTGATTCCATTTAGAGAAGAGACTATATCATTGTGATCTCCATGCTTCTCCTTGAAGGTCCTACTTAGAACAATATTCATCTACCAATGAAGAGTGATGGAGTTTAGGTACTCTCTCTACCTTCCCATGATGTCTCCAAGGTTAGGAACCAATTTTCTACCTTTGCTTGGACCTTTCAATTAGAATAAGTTTATCATTATTTAGTAGTAGAAGATTCAAGTTGATGAATTTTCTTGCAAATTTTTGGAAGGGGGGAGTGGAGTGGAAGATAGTTGTAGCATCTTGGGCTTGGGCTTGGGAATGTGGCCTACCTTGAAGACCCATTCCCTTGATGTTTTAGTGGCAGAGAATTCGTTGTTGGGGTATACTTAACCAGATAAGAAATAAATAGGCTATAATTATTTCCCACAATGCACAAATACCCAAGGGATTGATATTGAGAAAACTAGAGACAAGAAAAAGCTAGTGGGCTCTACACTTCCAAGAAAAATTTGTGCAAATGGGAAGATTGATTAGAATGAATGGAATATGAATGCTTCTTGATAGGTTCTACTATCCACCACGAGATACCAGTATTCAGTCCATTTCACACCTTGGTTGACCTTAGGTCATAAGAAGCTAACATCGAAGAATTAAAATCTTAACAAGAGAATGAAAAGGCTAAACCATAGAGATTTAATTTATAAAAAAATAGCCAATTTTTCCTAGCCCTCCATACCTAAATAGGAAGGAACATGCTAGCTTGATGAAAATTGATATCTCCCTCTCCTACAACATCAAGATCGAAGGTCGTTGTCAGTGCCTAGAGAGATGCATCCCATGGTTTCCCTACGGCTTCCCATCTTCCATTGTGTATAAACTAATGGATGAGCCAAGGAGCTTCACTCCCTAAAACCAGGTTGCCTAGAATGTTAGTGTATGTTGATTCATGTCCAGGCAAAAAACCAACAACTAAGCCTAAGAAAAAGCCCCTTAACGCCACCCCCACTTAACAAAATTGTAGCTGAATAGAAGCCTTCTACTATTAGTCACCCAAGGGCATTGTCCTACCTATGGTAAAGGAGGAACCCAGACATAACATAAAAATGGGAGAGAAAAGCCTCTGGTATCAACACCTTCAAGCATAGTTTTGTACAACAGATGCATGTAGAGTGGTAAATTCAGTCACATGTGTGTTATATGGGGTGGGTTGGCCATGTCAATCCCCTATTAAACGTGATGGGAAGAGATGGGTTGGGAGCCTCCCCTCTTGTCCTCCAATGTCCTGAATTTCAATGCCTTGATTAAGGGATAAAAATAAAGTATGATTATATAAGTTGATATGAATTTATAGTAAAATTTAGTATGATTTTTTAAACAATTTATATGAATATTTAAAATCTTTATGTAATAAACATTAAACATTATTATATAATTGATGACTTAGTTTGTCCAAAATTTATTTTAAAATTAAATTTGTAACAAAATTAAATATGTTTTTTAAATCAATATTTTTAATGTCTAATACATCATAATATTTGAAATCATTTATAATAAATAATTTTCAATAAACTGATTTAAAAAATTCATTTCAATACCAAGTAAATTAATAATAAATGAATAACCATTTTAAAGAAAAATAAAATATTTATATTATTAGATCCATTCTCTCTCTCCCTCTCTCTCTAAATTTGTTTGATATTCGATGCACTTCCAACAAACATTCATTGGATATCTAACTATTATGTGTCGAAAATAATGAATGATTTTGAAGAGAATATATGATGAAAGGTTGTTATATATATGATGACAACAAGTTCATCAGTTCATCTAATGAGATTTCACTGGCAAAAGTCAGAGCTACAGGGTTGTCAAAGTACCTACATAATTTCATCAAAAATTTGACGTAAAACCATTAGGTTTTAGTGCATATGTACTAGTTCATGTTAGAATTCCAGCAAGAAACCAGGTTGAAATTTAACTGGTGGAGAAATAAATCTCTGTAGGTCACTCTTGAATCACAAGTCATGGAAACCATTGCTCCATAGGTTCTAAGTACATGTAATTCATGAGGCCATAAAAATCATTATTTGCATACTATTGATTTATATTGGCATGTTAATTTGATACTTGGGAGGATTTTGTTGAATACAAGGCAATCCTAATAAAATAATTTAGACAAGTTATATGAACTCTTAGACCTCATGCTCGTTGGGAAGGCTAACTAGCTATATTAGAGATGCTTTTTGCACCCACTTCTCTAATTCACTCATTGGCATGTATAGTTGAGGAACAACCTATTAACATGGATTCTTCTTTATCATCCTAATTCTTTGGTTCCTTGTAGTCTCATATCAACTTTGGAGATTAGCTATCCCTTAGGTCTAGAGTTATATTTTACTTTAATTATATGCTTACTTTAATTTATTTTTAGCTCATACCTTGAAATTCAATAATGAAATTATTTTTTATATTGTTTTTGGTTTCCCCCTAAGTTGGGTAGAAATTGATTTTTCTCCATGTTCATCACAAACACTCTAATTTTTCTAATTCTTGATTATCTACTTTAATATCTAGTCTAGGTTCCAAGATCATAGGCTAGAGACAAAATTTTTGAATATCTAATGTAAATACTTTCTATGAAAATATAAAATCATTTTTAAAAAGAAAAACATTAATAAGAAGAGCATGTTAATTTATAGCAATGTTTGACACATTCCTTCAACCAATTTATATGAATTTTCAAAGTCTCTATCTAATAAACATCATGTATTATTATATAGATTGATTAAACAATTTCCCCAATGTTTCTTTTAATGTTCACTTGGTAATAAATTTATATGACATCAATTTATAACAAAGTTTCGTTTGACCTTTAAAGAATTTATATATGAATGTTGAACTTCTTTATTTAATAGAAATGATGTAACTTTTTTTTTCATGAATTAAAATTAATTGCCTCAAAATTAGATCATACACTAGTAAAAAATTATAGAGGAACCATATATCTTCACCATTGACCAGATTTTTGATAATTAGAAATAAATGAAATTATCTCTGAGGAGCTACTTATAACTACCATATATTGAACTGTATAGAGTAAAAGCAACTTCCAAGTGGTTAAGCATTACATGAAGAACCTAATGAACTAACTAGAGTCGGTTCTTGAGTTCTTGTTCTAGCTCGAGTAGGAGATTTAAATTCACATTGAAGATTAATTTCAAGGTGAGTAAGTGAGGCATCCAAACTAGCAAGACAAAATCACTGAGAACATTGCACTCGCTTGATTTCTTTCAGAGAAGTGATTGTATCATTATGATATTCATATTTCTCCTTTATGACTCTCCACATAAAAATTCCATCTTCCAATGAAGAATGATGGAGTTCACATACTGACTATGTCTTCCCCTGGTGTCTCAAGGGTTAGGAATCCAAATTTCTAGCATTGCTTGGACTTTTGAAACATAATAAGTTTATCTATCATTGGAATTCAACGATTGAAGTTGATGAATTCCCTCACATATTGTAGGAGGGGCGGGGGGGGAATGGAGTGGAATATAGTTGTAGCCTCCTAGGCTTGGGCTTCAATATATGGCTTTCCCTGAGGACCCCTACCCTCAAGCTCTTCACGAAAGTTCTTTTGTTGTAAGGGAATACTAGACCAGATAAGAAATAACTTATGTAGGATTCTTTCCAACAACACACAAAGACCCAAGGGATTGATTTTGAGAAAACCAAAAAGAGGAAAAAAAAGAGGGATATGTAGATTTCTAGAGAAAACTGTGAAAATGAGAAGAATGTGATGCAAAAGCATTTTGCTTCAGAAAATCATGGTATATTTAGTTGACTTAAAGGGTGTGATGTTTTTAATTTATTTGTATATTTTTAATAAACTGCGTGAAAAATATGTGTGTGAGGTATTAATTGTAAATATTCTCAATTATGAGAGAATATGAGTGATAATAGACTTGTAAAGATCTCATAGAGATATTAGGGATTAGGGTATCCTAGAATAGAGGATTAGTTGAGTTAAAAGTGGAATTAGAAGATTTTTTGGATTTGGATGAGAGATTTTAGGGATCAAGAGAGATATTGTTGGAGTTTGTTAAGGGATCTAGAACTACTTGGGTTCTAATCCATTTGTATAAATTTAGAGGAACCCATGAGGCATGGGGGGTGAGAAGTGTGAGAGTGAGGAATGACAAGTTCTCTTGTAAATATTTTATGTCTTTAATAAATTATATTTGAGAGTTCTATGAATTCTTATATTGTGGATTTTAGAGTTCTATTGTGTGTCTGATTTAAGTAGCTGAACCTATAGTGGGAGCGCTCCATCAGAACGATGAGAAGGAATGGCATATGAATGTCTCCTGACAGGGTCTATTATCCACCAAGAGATACTATAATTCATTCCACCACACACACTAGTTGAGATTAAGACATAACAAGCTAACATCCAGAAATTACTAATGTAACCAGAGAAATAAATGGCTAAAGCGGATGGATTTAATATATAGAAAATTAGCCATTGTTACCAAACCGTCCAAACCTGAATAGGAAGGGATGTTTGATGTCGATTTTAACTCTATGACGTCAATTTTATTTGAACTAATTGTAATTTTTTATATTAATTTAATTCTTTAATTAATTTTTTATTTTATGTAGTTTCATCGAATAAAAAAAATATTTCAGTCACTGAATTTTTTTAATATTGCTTTTTTATATTGGTAGAAAAGTTATTATAAGTAATCTTAATTTTCAATAAATTGTTAAAAATAGAAAAAATTCATCATCTATTACTAATACACCTATAAAAATCATCTATTCTAATGCCACAATGTTACTAAATACCACTGTCATTGGTAACAAAAAAAATCCATAAATAACGTTCATATGAAACATGTTCATCTAAAAATTTTTAATCCATCAATTTCATTAAACCAACATTTTGAAATCAATCTTGATTTTCGATTAAACCAACCATTTGAAATAAATCTTGATTTTCGATTGCTAACTATTATTAAAAATATCCTAAAATATTGGGGATGACTTATTTTACTCAAAAGTTTAATTAAAACATTTAAATCCAATGACCGAACACTACATGTTACACAAAAACCTTTTCGGAATTTAGGAAAAATCCACCGAAAAAAGGCTTCAATAACCTCAAAAGAAACATGAACTATAATACCAACTACGGAGACGCCTTTGAAAAGAGTCACAGTCAGAGTCTCTCTTAGCAAAGAATGTACATGCTGGTTAATGTTTCCCCATTTTGCTTACCATAAATGAATTAACTTTACTGCACCATACTTAATCCTGCAACGCTTTCTATTAGTTTCAGTGGTGGCATCATTTGTGAAGAAACTGATAGTTGTATTGTTGAATCCAGCTTTTGATGTACTCGATTTCCTTTGCTTTCTGTTCTTTAAGCCATTCTGGATCACTTGGCAAAGAAGGAGATATGTCTAGACAATGGGTTCCTGCCATTCATAATGTATCACCAGAATTTCAGTATAGATTTGCTATATGAATATTCAGTATTTTCGGAAATAATATTTGCGCTTACCCTCTTTGGTAGGCAGCGCGACGATACTTTCAGAT
>APFE030249962.1:0-23736 GCA_000404065.3 Pinus taeda
GGATGCTTTCCAAAGTTAGTGGATTCACACATCAACGTAGCTAGATCATTCAACCTTTTCCTTAGGACAATCATTCTTCCTAGGTCAAGTATGTTGACCATAATTAGGAAGAATTGTCCTAGAGCCCAAAATTACTCAGTCATAGAGTTGAGTGGGTGCCTTTCAGCATCAGGGTTAGGATTACTCTACATATAGGTTGAGTGAGAAAAATTAGCATCATGGCCTAGAATGAGGACTTTGGATTTGGGATGAGGATTACTAAAATGGATTGAGTGTGTCCCTATGTTTTAACCATGGGTCAAAGAGATTCACCAAGATGATGGTGAACAAGGATTGGTATGTATACCATGGGTTAGAGGTGCCGACCAAAATCATGATGACTAGTTGATGCTAATGGTGTACCATGGGTTAGAGATGCTAACTAGAATTATGGTACCTATTTGATGTTGTATATTTTACCGTGGGTCGAAGTTGTAGACCATGATTATGGTAATCAAATGATGTTGATGCTAATGATGTTGTTTTAACCTTTTCTTAGAGATTTGTTTCAACAAGAGAACGTACAGAAAAGTCATTATTAATACTTCCTTAGCTAAGAGGGAGTGTTTAATTTTGTAGCTATGTTCGATCTTCATAATTAATGTTTTATCCATTCAAATATATGTAATAATAAATCCAATACATGTTCTTCATGCTGACTTCAAAAAGAGGGAATTTTGAATTTCTAAATTTGAAATTTTGGCTCCAAGAATGTCAAGTCAACTGTCCAAAAGATCAAGTCAACCTGACTCTTTGGACACACCACTTTGGGTACATGCAATCACTATATATACTCATTAGACTTCATCAATTGGGAGCCAATTTTATATTACTTCTATTCAAGAAAAGGTTCACTTATGTTCAAGTGAAGGAGGAGAAAGACAAGGGCAGATTAAGTTTAAAGGGAAAGTTAAGAATCTAGGTAGACCTAATCTATGAAGCAACAATAGACTGATTATGAGGAAATAGGCCAAAATTTCAAAAGATTTAAATTTTAGGAGGGTGATATTTCAGGAGGCCAAATTTGTCTTTGGTTGAAAAAGTTTGAATTGGGTGTGGTTGTGATCAATTTGACTTCGTTTTTTACTAGAAAATCATATTGTATCTCTTGTTGAATTGAATAATTTCTCCAAGGAAAAGGTTTTTGGGTTTTTCCCCCAAGTGGGTTTTCCCAAGGTATAATTCTATGTCTCATGTCTTTGGATGTCTCTTTATGATCCTAATGTCATAAATACTTATATTTCTATTGTTTATGTATTTGTGTAATTGTTTAGTGATGAATAAGAATATGAAAAAAGATTGAATCATTAGAAGTAATTATCAACTAAGAATACCTTTAAAAAATCAATAAGAATACGCTTATGCTTTTTATACCATGTTGGATGTTAAACAAAAGCATAAGATCTATTGCATAAAAAATAATACACTAGCAATTGCCTAACAATAAGAAAGAGAAACTAAAATTGAACTAAAAAATACTAGGTAGCTAAAGAGACCGATTTGAATGTACTAAAATTGAGGGCACCATGGACATGACTGTTTATAAATATCCCTCCTTTAGAGGGCACCAATACGCACTAGGATGGGGTTCTATATTGCATACACACTAAAAGAGAGAAAAGCATTTTCCTTGATTAGCTAGTACTTTGAAATTAGAGTAGGATAACTTGAAATAGATTGAGTCTAAAATAGGGTTGAATAAATATAATTCAGGTCAAAACTAAGTTAGAAATAAAGTGACAACTCCCTTATGCAACTCCTAACTCATAAATAGCAAGAAACCTCCAAAAATATGGCTAGAAGTCAAAGGATAAGCTGATAAGGAGAGTGGACAAGCTTCTGGATAAACCTAGTCCTCAAAATAAGAAAGAATATATGCATTAATGCTTAGGGACCCATAGATAATATAATGCACACTATTGGAAAGGAAATAGCCATGTCACAACCCAATCAATGCCCAATCATTGCTACATGTCATTCTAGGTGGCACTCTTTGGTAAAAAAAAAAACTTATTGAAAATAGAATATTGTTGAAGATAGAATATGATCCCAAATGGCAGGGAATTCCTAGTATATGAAGGAAAGTGGTCATATATAGATCTAATTATGTATATATATGAGGCCCTAAGTGTGCATTTTCCCCAATAGCGCCTTCATAAACTAACAATAACTGATTATGATCCATAGCTAGGCATCTAAAAACACACAAAAAGGAAAAATTATAAATAAACCTATTCATGTTTTTCACCATTACAAATATAATTGGTAATTAGTTAAATCTATATCCAAACACTTAACATGATAAACCATCTATGGAGGAAAAAGACATCTATTACTAGCATGAGGTTGAGTGGTTTCATGGAGTCATTTCTCAAACTAGAATCTCGTACAACATGTGTTGATTAGAATATTTATTGATCCAGATTGGATCATTGTATTACTTTTCATCCATCTCAATGATTCCATGGTGGAAACATCGAAGAAATCAACTTATAGGAATAATTTTAGTGGCGAGACCTAGTTTGGAGAACTGGGATTAGCAATATTTTGTGGCTAAATTGAGGCCTTAAATTTTTCTTTTTGGGGGATAAAACTTTGTCACGTAGGCATTTCACCCCTTGATGTTATTATACATACATATATCTTTCCAACTATTAAATATGGTGTCAATTGGAGTTCAAATGCAAAATTATTTCCTTCCGGAAGTTGAACTATCATGATTAACCACCATAATTCTAGAGGATCTCATGCCAATCCCTATTACTCATGGAACATGGGACAACTGTGTGGGGGCTATGAAGCATACTCTAGAAGGGTCAAGTTGTAACTCATCTTGGGGGTGAATAGGTCAAATTTAACCCCTAGTTGGATATTGGGGTATGTTATACCCAATCCACTAGGAGGAAAAGGATTTGGCATTCTATTCAAATGTGTTTTGTTCCATATTAGAGAAAAGTATATAATTTTGGATAGAGAGAGAGAGAAAAAAACATATGGGGTTTGTGTTCTATAGTATCCCACCAACCCTAGGTCTCAAGAAATTCCGAGAGAGTGTCTTCTCCTTTGTATTTGCATCATTTCTATTTAAGACAAGAGAGAGCATAATAGCCTCACCTTCCATCTAAGTTTTCTTCTTAAAGGGTTTCCCAAAACACATCTTAGTGTTTATTGTGGTTCATGAATGTTTTTATTTTACTATTCTCTATTTTTTACATTTATATATTGCATACATAGAAAACAAAATCAATAATAACAGATATGGAATTTAAATGAATTAACCCTTCATAGTATATATTTTAATTAATTTTAATAGATCTATTGTGAAGAACTGTCCAATGAAATATCCATGGTAGTCTATAGATTATATTGGTATGAGAGGAAGTTTCTCTAGGTATTTTGTTGGAAGTTGCAGGGGATTAGATCGATTTAAGAAATAATTCATAAAACCCCAGCCATGACGTCAAATTGATTTATGATAACCTTCAAGATATGACAAAGGAGAGCTTTGAGTGGATGGAAGCATAAGTTGTTGATATAAATTGTAATGTAAATCACATGGAAGCAATAACTAATAAACTTAGGTTATTCAAAGAATATGGAGGTTCCAATGTAGAGGACATATTAGAGGGGAAATTGGTTTATCAAGAAGGATTCCAAGAAACCTAAAAAAGAGTAGTCGAGTTTGAGCATTGTGAACCATTCATGGACCCTCTTTAAGATGGAAGCAAAGGTGGACATCGAGCCATATGAAGGTGATATTGATATTTGAAATTAAATCAGCATTTGCAACAATTAGAGGCTTAGTTTAATATTCCACATAGATGAGGAAAACAAAATGTCCCCTCTCATTTGAAATTAAGGCCATGCCCAAACCTGATGGGGAATTCACATAGAAACCCTAAGGTTAGAGGGGAATCCTCTAGCAACTAAGTGATAGGATTTTAAAACACTCATAAATTCCCAATTCTAACCAATCAGATATGTATAGGACTAGTGGATGCAGTGGCATTACTTTAGGCAAAGACAAGGGAATATTGTATAGAGTACACTATATAGTTTAGTAACATGGAAATAATGTTATGTATCTCTTCAAATAACACATAAGCAATCCTCAAGTATTTGGGGGATCTACAATGTTATCTATGAAAGCAAGTGGTGTTGTTCAAACCTAGAATGATGGATGAGGCTTTTATAAAGGCACAATACTTGGAAAACATAGGCCAAAATAAAGGGTAGTTGAGTGGTTCAAACCAGAAGGAACATAAGGAAGCTTCCAAAGAAGGGAAGAAGAAATTGAAATGGAAAAGGACTAGAAGACAACAACCACCGTACATTAGTGAAAATCCTATCAACCACTAGAATCATTGGAACATTGATATTAAAATAGAGGAGAAGTAATGGAAATTACATGCATAACTCAACTCAAAGAACCATAAGAAGGAAAGCAAGAAGAAATATCATATAGCCACAAATTCGAGAAATTAGGTGGAATGCAACTCATACATGGCTAAGAATATTTTCCACACAACAATACATAAGGGGGTGAATATGAGTAACATTTAATAAAAAGAATAGAAGAAGATTACCAAACTCTTCTGATATACAAATATAGGTTAAGAAGAAAAAAATTGATGCTCTATTTAATTTACGATCACAAGCAAATTTCGTTGTGTTAGAGTTGGTCAACAAACTAGGATTGGAGATGTGAGATCATCATATCCCATATCCATTAGGATGGGTAAACAAAGGATGCATAAATCAAGGTAAAAATAATAATGTAAAATTAGTATTTTATCAGTGTTGATTTTATTGATGAAGTAGAATTGGATGTAATTCCACTTGATGTATGTGGAGTTGTGTTTGGGAGTCCTTATATGTACATGCGATCCATGCAAAGAGCCAACCAATAACACCTTATTAAGGATAAAAAATCCTTCACCATCAATGCACACAAGAGCAAGTCTAAAATTGCATTGGTATGTTCCAATCATGCCAAGAAGCTAATCAGTTCTAGCAAGAAATATGTTTTACTAATTTTAGGAGAAACTTAGTATTTAGAAGAGTCAATAAGATCAAAGGCATCCTCGAAGGGGTGCACTATGAAACATAGACAACAATTGGAAGAGATGTTATTGGAATACAAGAGAGTGGTCCAGGAGCTTAGAGGGATACTACCCAAGAGGGAAGTGGATCACAAGATCCAAATTTGTAAGACTCACCATTGCCTAGCATTGGGTTGTACAAAAAATTGGTTCTGGAAGAAAACAAGGTGAAAAAGTAATTGCAACAACTGTTATAGTAGGGTGTTATTTGGCCAAGTACCTCGTCATGTGGGACAACCATCATAATTGTGCTAAAGAAGGATGGAAATTGATGAATATGCATTCATTACAAGGCATTTAAAAAAATATTCTCAAGAAAAGGTATAACCTACCTAGGATTAATGACATGTTGGACTAGTTGTAGGTAGAAAAATAATTCACCAAGCTAGATTTAAAATCAAGATTTCACCAACTTCGATTCAAATAAGAAGATACCTAGAAGACTTCCTTCAAAACCAAACAAGGTTTGTATGAGTGGTTAGTCATGCCATTTGGTTTATGCCATGCACTAGCTATGTTCATGAGATTAATGAATAATACAATATAATTGTATCTAGATTCATTTCTTATTGTTCATCAAGATGATATACTAGTATACAATGGCACCTAGGAGGATCACATCTCACATTTGATGTAAGTACTTGTAACATTCCTGGTGAAAATCCCATGTAATAAAATTTAATAAAGGCAAAATAATAACCACGGTTATGGGACACTTATTCCAAGCTGAATGTTGGGCAAAAAATCTAGCGTGTTATTATGGCTAAGAAAATTGGCAAAGGCAATGACAAAGGCTTTGGAAATGAAAAATGGCATTTTTTGGAAATTTATTTATGAAAATAATGGAAATTAGGAGAAAAGGAAGGTGAAAGGTCAGAGGTTGCATGTGAGGAGGAAAATGAAGGAAAATAATGGAAAATGAACAAAATAGAGGCCACATTAATAAAAAGGCTTATGAGGATCAGTTCATGGCTTTTGGTTAGTTTAGTTTTGGAGTTCTCTCCCTATTCTCTCTCTCACACACTTTTGGACACTTAGAGTTTTCTTGGAGCACTTCAACATTGGACCAAGAAAGGCAAAGAAGGCAAAGAGGAAGAAAAGATCAAGCAAGGAAAAGTAGGATCAAGCAAATACAACGGGTTTAATTGCAGGTATCGATTTGCATGTGTGATTTTCTTGTTAGATGTGGCATGCATGGTTATCCATGTGTGTTCTTGGTTCTCTTGTTGTCATTGGCATGGGTTTTGCTAGGTGTGATGGTGTTTTTCAATAGTGTTTTTCAGCCTAATCTTTGTAGGTTTTAACCCCATATAGAAATTGCCTGCATACAAATTCTAAAAACAAAAAATAAACAATGGAGAAAGCATAACACATAAAAAAAATATACACAGATATTTTCCCCTAGATCCCAAAACTGGGACTACCAGATTGATTTTTCATTATATTCCTTTCAATGCTACAATACATATATATACATGTCGAAGCATCTATAAACCCTAATCCATTAACCCTGGATTAGAACATAACCACAGTTATGTTGACCTGATCTACTAAATACCATGGACCAAAAATCATCATGCCCAAAACCATGTGCGAAATCCATGCACAACACCAAGTGCGAAATCCATGCACAAAACCATAGGTAGGTTCATCCACCTAATATAGGGTCCAAAAAAGAATTCTTGGGGCGTTGCCCCGGACCCCATAGAGGGGGGCTCATGCCCCTGGCTACACCCGACACAATGAAGGGGGGGCTCCACCCCCACTCTAACCCCCCAGTTTAACTACTGGGGCCAGTCATAGAAAGAATATCACACAACCCAATAGTCTTGCCATTTCTAGAAAGCCATGGTGTGATGGGGTTTTCATGTTTTGGTTGAGATGGATTCGAAGTTGAGTGAGGTGGATATATGAATGAAAGAACAAAAGACCTAGCGGCCCCTCAATCACACTGTGGATTACAGTAAAGCCATAGACCTAGTGACCCCTGAACCGAAATGTGGGTTGTTGTAAAGCTAGGTATTGTGTGCCTCGGTGGGCCTAGGAATCCTCAACTGGTGAATAGCGGGATACATGGTAAAGCCTAGAGGTGGTTGTCCTTGATCAGGCCTAGGAATCCTTACCGGTGAATGGCGGGATATACAGTAAATCCTGGAGGGTGGTGTCTTGATTATGGCCTAGTGACCCCTAGACCAAACTATGGGTTGTGGTAAATTCTAGAGACTAGGAAACAAGAAGATTACTCATGTTGTAGGTGGAGAAACCCAGTGGCATCCATGCTTGTTTTGGCCTAGTGATCCAGTGAGGATTACGGTAAAGCTTGATTCTATTAATGAGGTCGAGGTGGTTTAACCTCGGGAAGCCCTAGTTGGTTCTTTTGGTTTGAGTCCCACATTCATGCTTGGAATATGGCATGGGGATGATTGACTGAAGAGAGATTTGGCTCAGCCAATCTACGATCGAGGGAAACATGGTAGTCCTATACCGGGATTTTTCATTCATTAATAAGAGTTTCTTTCCATGGTATGTGACACATATGGTTGTTGTATCCTCATTATTTTTGTTGTTTATATGTTGGTTATGAATATGTTTTATGACAGTGAAAATGTATGGTTCTCATCATGTTTGATTTGTAAATGATTGAGCAATGAATTTATGACCTAATAGATGATAATACAGTGAATGCGATAAGGAATCAATGCTTCTTAGCGATTCTTAGATAAGTATAAGACCCTTATGCTCAGATATGTTATTAGGACCTGTAGAATGCATATTTGTGACATGTTTGACGAAATTCCTATCATGGCTAGTAGGGATCCATTCAAGTCTTTGTTCAATAATTTGTATTGGCATCATTATCTCTATGTTTCTTTTCATTAATGTAGATTCCATGAAGTTATGGGAAGTGATTGGGTCCTATCCATGGAATTTAGCCTTAAATCCCATAGTCTCTGGCATAGCACTGGTAGAAAAAGGCTACATTGGTACTCAAGCAGGCCCATGGGAATGGTTGGGACCCTTGGTCACTTGGAGGGCTTGATAAGGGAGTGACTGGGGCTCTAGGTCCTTGAACTGCTGAGTTTCCTCAAGGGTTGGTCACCTTGAAAGGTGAGATAGCTCCTGGAGGTTCTATAGGATGTGTGGATGGTAAATTTGGTTGTGTTTTGTTGGTTCCACTTCCTCAAGGTGACCTAGGAGGTTGAATCAGATCATAGTAGCCTCTCGTCACATGTTTACCCTTGTTGGTCAGTTACTTGGGTAGATGTGGGACGAGGGTGTTACAGAGTGCTATAAGAGCCCTTGGAATGGATGGGTGATGTGTTGGTCATGCATTCATGTCGGTTTCATATGTGTTCTCATGTTTGTGGTCTATGTACTAGTTGTGTATGCATGGTGTTGGTTATGGTTGTAGTGGTGTTTCCGTGTGAAAGTTAATGGTGTTGTTGTTGGATGTGTTTATCATGAGTTTATGTCATTTATGCATTGAATATGCATGTCGATGTTTGTATGTATTGTGTATGAATGCATGTCATACATGTGTTGTTATGCATGCACTGATATGGTTATAGTTTCCAAGCATGAGGTGTTAGAAAATTATATATTATAGAGTAATGGAACACATAAAATATTGCAGAAATATAAACACAGAAAATGCATAAAACAAGAGAGACACAGATATACGTGGTTCACCTAGTTTTGGCTATGTCCACAGAGAAATAGCCAGTCCTTTTCTTATTATATTATCCAGCAAATGGAAGAGATACAACCTATAGCAGATCTGTTGTAACACCCTCCTCGCTCTCAATCTCCTCTGTCTTCCTCACTCATAATACAGATGTACATAGACGCAATACAATTCCCTCATATATAGTGAGGGGTTGCCTTCTAGGGCAAAAAATCCTAAATTAAACATAACTTCTACCATCAGATCTCCACCTGACGCGATGATGAAGTGCGACACAGATTGCTAGAAGCTCGTATACTTTAAAGGAAATTTTACAGTTCTGAATTCTGAGGCTTCAGGAGGTACTACCTTTACCGAACTGCGCGCCAGGGGACTGGCCCCAGACCCCAGCGGGGAGATCGACCCCCGAACCCCGTGGGGGGACAAGTCCCCCCCGCACCCCCCCACATGGAGGGGTGTACAGTCTTCCTAGGGTATACATCTGGTTGAGACCTTTGAATACAGAAGATAATCAGGCTCCACACCCAACATGAGGTCATGATGTGTGGTGGGTATGGTCGTGCATTGATGACTGGATAATGGTTGAGATGATGATTAAATGTTGATATGATTATGTTTATATATGTATTGTGCTATTCTGGTCAGTCTTGCATATGAGATATCCTCCCCGAGTTATACTAAGGTACATTGGTTTTTTATGATTTTCTTTAGCTGACATAGTGTGCCTTGCAGGAAGAGATCAAGACAACTAGCAGGATGGTAGACTATAAAGATTCTCCCTATGAATCAAATGAGTAGTGTGGTGTTGGACACTCTTCTGACTCAGTAGACACATTGAGGAGTTTGAAGGAAGAAATAAGGAGTTTTAAATTAGATAATGACAAAATCATGCAAGCACAGGTGAAACAAATAGAAGTCAATACAATAATTCTTCAGGGTTTGTAAAAATTATAGAGACATGGACCACTTCAGATTAGCTATGAATAGGGGAATGGGATTAATGGGGCATATGGAAGTAGGTCTCATGGTGGTCATAGGTGATATAGAGATGACAAGATCAAATATGGTAAATACTTGGACACTTTGGATAGGAGAGGTGATGGACACAGGTACTATTATAGTTTTGGTTCTGACAGACACTATGATCGTCATGGTTATCACCCTTACAGGAGGAGTGCTAGGGGATACTTGCTGGATGAGTTTAAGAAACTGAAGCCACCTACTTTTGATGGAGAGTTGAAGAAGCCTAAGGATTTTAAGTCTTGGATACTTGGCATGAATAAGTTCTTTGAACCGCATGAGTATACAGAGAATATGAAGGCCAGAATAGCTATCTTTAGCCTCAAAGGGAAAGTGGATATCTGGTGGGAAGATGTAAAATGAGCCAGAGACATCAAGGCAGAGGAGTTGAGTTTGCATGAATTCAAGGGACTCTTCAAAAAGAAGTACTTGTCGGAAAGGTACTATGACAACAATGCCAAGGAATTCTATGAGCTTAAAATGGCATCGATGATAGATGAAGAGTATATGACCAAGTTCTTGGAGCTATTGAGGTATGTATCATATCTTAAAGATGAAAAGGCTAAAGTTCAGAGATTTGTTAGTGGATTTCCATTAGCATTTAGAGAATAGATTGAGTACGATGAGATTCAGTCACTTGAGGAATTTATTGGGAAACTAAAGTATTGATATGCACAATCAAAGCATAAGAAAAAATCTCAACAAGGATGGAAAGGGAAGGATAAAAGTAAAGGTAAATGGAAGTTGAAAATTACAAGGCCTTAGGATGCACAAGAAAAAGAGAATGTTGCACTGCATAATAAGTTCAATGCAGCTAGTAAGGGGCATGGGACACAACAACATAATAGAGATGATGGCACAAGATGGTTGGAGTGTTGGACATCTAGTAAGGAGCATCTTAAAAGGGATTTTCTGCAAAATCAGGGTAGTAGGCCTCAGATATATAGTGCACATAAGGTGCAAACTGTTGGGGATGTTGGGTAGAGAATTCCTCATATATATGCAACATTGGATAATAGGAAGGCAAATCATCAAACATCTATCATTGAAATGGACAATAAATTTTGTGATCAATTTGTTTCTATAATTTTTAATTGACCATGGATCTAATTATAGTTATGTTAAACCTGACTTGGTGGATAAATGTGGTTCGAATAAAGAAGTGCATGCAGAATATTGGTTAGTGTAGTTGGCTACAGGTACCAAGAAGAGATTTCATCATTGGGTAATAGCTTGTGCATTTGAGAGTAATGGCATGCCCACTTTACCATATTTGAATATATTATCGCTGGGGTCATATAGTATGATTTTGGGTATGGACTAGATATATTTTCATAGGACCAAAGTGGAATGTTATGACAAAGCTATTGAGTGCTTGGATGATAATGGGGAGAAGAGAATATTACAGGGTAAGAAGAAAGCAACATCAGTTAGGATGGTGACAACTATGAAGGCAAAGCACAATGGTAGAAAAGGAGGTGTTTTATTTGTAGTACAATTTTCTAGTGATAAAGGTAAGGGTGTTGAGGATGTGGAGGTATTGAGAAAGTACCTAATCTTGTAGAAATTCCAAGATGTGTTTCCAGTAGATATTTCAGAGTTTCTGCCTCACAGGGAAGTAGACTTTTCTATTGAGTTGGTACCAAGGGCGGCACCAACATAAAAGGCACCATACATGAAGAGCACTCTAGAGTTAGTAGAGTTAAAGTTGCAGTTGAAGGAAATGCTTGACAAGGGATACATTAGGCCAAGTGTATCACCGTGGGGTGCATCAGTCTTGTTTGTGAAGAAGGAAGATGGTAATCTCAGGTTATACATTGATCACAGGAAGTTAAAGAAGGTGACCATCAAGAACAAGTACATGTTGCCGAGGATTGATGGCTTATTTGATCAGTTAAAAGGAGAAACAATGTTCTCAAAGATTGATTTGAGATCCAGATATCATCTACTACGCAACAAGGAAGAAGACATTTACAAGACAACTTTCCGGACCAGGTATGGGCATTATGAGTTTGTTGTAGTTCCATTTGGCTTGAATAATGCTCCAACTACCTTTATGTGCTTGATGAATAGTGTGTTGTGTACTTATCTAGACAAGTTTGTTATTGTATTCATTAATGACATTTTGATATATTCTAAGAATGAGGAAGAACATGCCAAGAATTTAACAATAGTGTTGAGACTATTTGGAGAGCATTAGTTGTGTGCTAAACTTAGTAAATGCAATTTCTTTCAGACAGAGCTACATTACTTGGGGCATGTGGTCTCCAAGGAAGTAGAGCAGTAGATCCAGAGAAGATAAGATCTATTATGAAGTGGGAATATCCTAGAAATGTGGATGAGGTAAGATAATTAATGGGGCTAGCAGGCTATTATAGGAGGTTCGTCAGGAACTTCTCTTGGATTGCATATCCTATAATGTCATTGCAGAGGAAAGGTAAGAATTTGAATGGATAGAGGAATGTGCAACAAGTTTTGAGTAGTTAAAGAATTTGTTGACAAACAATCCAGTGTTAAGGATTGCAGATTCTAACAAAGAGTTTGTAGTGTCTACATATGCTTGCAAGAGAGGATAGTGTGTACAAATTATTTCAAGAGAGGACTTGGTGGGTCCTTATGCAGGAGGGACAGGAAATATGTTATGAGTCATGGAAACTGAATGAGCACGGGTAGAACTATCTGACACATGATCTTGATTTGGAAATGATCATTCAGGCATTGAAGATGGGGATACAAAGAATTGAGTAGTAGCCTATTGATTTGCACTGCCTTTGATAGTGAAAGTCCATGATGTTTTCCATGTGTCATTGCTTAAGAAGTATGTTAAAGATGTTGATCGTGTGATTGACTGGTCTGTATTGCAGGTGAAGCCAGATGGAGAATTCTAGCCGAAACCTTGGTGTATATTGTAGAGAAAGGTGTTGATTCTCCATAACTGAGCAAATGATCAGGTTAAGGTGGAGTGGAAGCACTTTGGGCCCGATGAAGCTACATGGGAGATGGCGGATCAAATGCGGGCTATGTATCCTTCCTTATTCATTGGTTGAGCTAATGTCCTTGATATATGTTCTCGGTATATGTTTGATGTGATGTTTTGGTATATGTCCATATGTATATGGATGTAAATACCACCATGAGTTGTGATATAAAGCTCCAATAAGTGGTAAGGGGGTCATGTTATTATGATTGTTATGTTACTATGTTGTCATGTTGGTTTCTTCTTAGCATGTTGATCATTGTAAATACAACAATGAGCTAAGTTATAAAGCTCCATGGGCAATATGTTTTTATTTTAGCAATTTTGTTGGTTATAGGTGTCATTGAACACCGAGGACGGTGTTCCCCCAAGAGGTAGGGTTATGTAACCACCCTAGTGAAAATTAGATGTAATAAAATTTAATAAAGGCAAAATAATAACCATAGTTATGGGACACTTATTCCAAGCTAAATGTTGGGAAAAACAACCTAGTGTGGGTGTTCATTTCGGTTATTATGGCTAAGGAAATTGGCAAAGGCAATGGAAAAGGCTTTGGAAAGGAAAAATGACATTTTTGGTAATATATTTATGAAAATAAAGGAAATTAAGAGAAAAGGAAAGTGAAAGGTCACAAGTTGCATGTGAGGAGGAAAATGAAGGAAAATAATGGAAAACGAAGAAAATAGAGGCCACATTAATAAAATGGCTTATGAGGATCAGTTCATGGCTTTTGGTCAGTTTATTGTTGGTGTTCTCTCTCTATTCTCTCTCTATCTCACTCTCACTCTTGGACACTTAAAGTTTTCTTGGAGCACTTTGACATTGGATCAAGAAAGGAAAAGAAGGAAAATAGGAAGCAAAGATCAAGCAAGGGAGAGTAGGGTCAAGAAACTACAATAGGTTTACTTGTAGGTATCGATTTGCATTTGTGATTTTCTTGCTAGATGTGGCATGCATGGTTATGCATGTGTGTTCTTAGTTATGTTGTTTTCATTGGCATGGGTTTTTCCAGGAGTGACAATGTTTCTCAGCCTAGCCTTTCCATTTCCGGATAGCGATGGTGTGATGGGGTTTTCATGTTTTGGTTGAGTTGGACTGATGGATGGATTCAAAGCTAAATTATTTGGATCCTGAATGAAAGAACACATGGCCTAATGATCCCTGAACCAAACTAGGGATTGCAATAAAGTCACTAGCCTAGTGACCCCTGAACCAGACTGTGGATTGTGGTAAATCTAGGTATTGTGTGCCTCATTGGGCCTAGGAATCCTTGACCAGTGAATGATGGGATATATTGTAAAGCCTAGAGGTGGTTGCTCTTGATTAGCCCTAGGAATCCTTTTCGGCGAATGGTAGGATATACGGTAAATATCGGAGGGTGGTGTCTCGATTATGGCGTAGTGACCCTTGGACTGGACTACGGGTTTCAGTAAATCCTAAAGACTAGGAGAGAGGAAAATTCCTTACTATGTAGGTGGAGAAACTTGGTGGAATCCATGCTTATTTTTGCCCAGTGATCCAATGAGGATTGTGGTAAATACTGATTCTATTGATGAGGGTGAGGTGGTTCAACATCGGGAAGCCCTGGTTGTTTCTTTTGGTTTGAGTGCCACATTCATGCTTGGAATATTACATGGCGGTGATTGGCTGAAGAGAGGCTTGGCTCATCCAATCTACGGTCGGGTGGAATGTGGTATTCCCATACTGGTTTGGCTTTTGAATTCATTAATAAGAGTTAATTTCCTTAGTATTTTATGAGGAAATGTATTGGTTCATATGTGGCACTTATGGCTATTGTATCCTCATTATTTCTATTTTGTATATGCTAGTCATGAATACGTTTTATGACAGTGAAAATGTGTGGTTCTCATCATGCTTGATTTGTAAATGATTGAGAAATGAATCTATGACCTAATAGATGATAATGTAGATAATTTGATAAGGCATCAATGATTATTAGCGATTCTCAAATAAGTATAAGACTCATATGCTTAGTTTTGTTATTAGGACCTGTAGAATACATATCTATGACATGTTTAACGAAATGCCTGTCATGGCTAGTAGGGTTCCACTCAAATCTTTGTTCAAGAATATGTATTGACATCATTGTCTCTATGTTTCTTTTCATTTCTATAAATTCAATGAAGTTTTGGGCAGTGACTGGGTCCTAGCCCTGGAATTTAGTCTTAAATCTCACATTCAATGGCATAGCACTGGCAGAAAAATGCTACAGTCACACTCATGCAAGCTCATGGGAGTGGTTAGGACCCTTAGTTGCTTGGATGGCTTGGAAAGGGAGTGTTTGGGGCTCTAGGTCCTTGAACTACTGAGTTTCCTCAGGGGTTGGCCACCTGGAAAGGTTGGGTAGCTCATGGAGGTTTTGTAGGATGTGTGGATGTTCAATTTGGTTGTGTTTTGTCGGTTCCACTTCCTTAAGGTGACTTAGGAGGTTGAATCATATCATAGTATCCTCTCGTCACATGTTTACCCCGGTTGGCTGGTTACTTGGGTAGATGTGGGAGGAGGGTGTTACAGTACTACAGACGTTAAAAAATTACTAGTTGTTTCCAAATATCAAGAAGTGTGAGTTCGTACAACAACCTTTGGTGTACTTAGGTTATGTTTTTGGTGTTGGGTGTATGTTATATTCTTTGCATTATTAGCCATGTTTTGATCTCAGTTCCCCCCATTATAATTGTCATTATGGGCCCCCACTTGGTGGGGGATTTTGCGGATAATTCCATAGAAGATTTTTTTTTGGAAAACTTTCCTTATAAAATATTGTAATTTCATGGTCAATATGGACCATTCATCATTAGGCCGTAGTCATGATAGTAGAAGTTATGTTAGGGATTTTTTCCCTAGAAGCAAACACTCTTTTAAGAGAGAATTATATAGTGGCTATGTATTCATTGAGAGATATTAAAAAATATTGTTAGTTTTGTAATGCCCCCATCCACTTTGGAGACACTACTAAGCATGGAAGAAGACATTACCATCATTGGCCCGACCTCAAATGCCCTGTTATGGAAATTGACTTCTTTTTCTCCTCAAAACTTAAAATAAACATCATTGTTGCATTCAGATTGTTGAGAAATTTTCAACGATATAAATTTTTCCTTGATCTGACTCTTAGATAAAAAGATATGGCCAATTTATGATTTGATCGATAACAATTTTCCAAGTCAACCTTATGGCTACCACATGGCACCCACATGGACTATATGTCATTCACTTGTGGATTCCTCCATTCCATGTGGATGGTTCCATATCGCTCCACTCGAGCCATGTTTTAATCTTGCCTAAGTGGCAACCATGTCAAGTCATTTCCTCGAGGTAACATGCACACACTTAAAAAGACCCTAGGTGAGACAAACCTTTCCACATCAAGAAAGTTCCCATCTCGACCATATCTCTCGACCTATTTCCTTTATGGTAAACATTCACCCACTTTGAAATTCTCGAGGAAATACGAGCTTTTCCACGTCAAATGATGGGAAAGTTCCCTGCTTGGCCTTGTCTCACAACCTTTTTTCATAATGGTGTACACTCTAGGGCTTCCCAAGATGGGACCCTAAGACATAGATTTTGTTGTTGCTCATTGAACATACCTTCCTTAACACTTAGCCGATTTGTGTTTCTGCTCTGTACATATATTTGTATATATTTATATGTGGGCCTTCACCAAGACTCCCAGATTATAAAACATATTTATATATGTTTACACAGTTGTTGGCAATCAACCATTGTTTATCGGCCGTCTTAGAGTATTCTTCTCGTGGCATAATAATATATGTAGTATAGTAATAGTAGTATTATATATATTAAGCTATATATATAATATATATATATTAGTATATTATAGTGTGCTGTGTATGCTATGTATGTATGTAATGTATGTTGTATGTATGTATGTAGTATGTATGGTTTATGTATGTATGCATGCATGCATGCATGCATGTATGTATGTATGTAATGTATACTACATACATACATACATACAAAGTTGAGGGAATCCCCATCCCTGATAACCCCACGAGCTTACATTATATATAATCTAATATTATAGTATATTATGATATAATGTAAAGATCGTGGGGTTATGCAGGGATGGGGATTCCCTCAACTTTGTACCCTACAGGGCTATCCCTCGTGATATTTAACTAATCAGAAGTGGGACCTCACTAGATTGAATTCATAATACTTTCTCATAAATGAAAATCCTTGTGAATCCTACATTTAAAAACATATTTAGTTGGGGTGGCAGGAAGAGGGATTCTCTTGAATCCCAAGGAAAGCCAAGAAGTAAAGTATTCTTGGCGACATGGAAAGAGGAACAATAATCTGGCTGAAATGTGTGGGCTCCTGCTAGCCTTCAGTTGGCTAAGGATAGGGAAATATCCAAGATAGAAATTTTGGGAGATTCCCTTATCACCATTCAACATTTACACAATGAATCTCTTCCTAAGAATAACCATCTAAGTCTTCTTCTTAGCATAATTATTAGTATCTTGGATCCTTCCCTAGCAAGGCCTTCTATCACATCTTACAAAATCAAAACAAGGAATTCGATGAACAGGAAAATCATGCTTGTATGCTAGAGTCAAGACAAACTACCATCAATGGTAAGTCCAAATGGAAAAATATTCCATGATGAAAACCATGCAAGTACCTATTATTTTCTTCAATAATGGTATTCATGAGTTTGTGAGCATAGATAAATATTTTGTAGGTGTCCTTAAGGTTCTCATTCATAATTTCCTTACCCCCTTGAACAATTTGAATAATAAGTTAGTGGTTATGTGGTACATGCATGTTTCCGTAACGGAGGTGGATGGTAGAAGGCATGAATGCCATGCACCCCTTCATTCCTCGCATATGGGGAACTCAGTAGTAGGAAGTTCCTCATTTATTCTTACACCCTCATGCCAGTTTCCTTTAAGACTATAGGGTGGAAGATGTTAATGGAATTCACGGTTGATGAGATTTTTGTGGCTTCTAGCGTCCTGAAATTATATTCATGGAGGGCGATAATGAGACAAATATGTACAATTCAGGCTTCTAGTGTTTGTATGGGAGCTTAGTTTTCGTTTGTGGATTCCATGGTACCCTTCAAGTTTTCATAATCTCCAGAGGTTCTCTGAAATTTGACAATAGAAAGGGAATCCTACTCTATGTCATGAAAAGGGTTTGGATTAACATTCTCAGGTTCAAATTTTTGGGGCTTCTCCTTCACGTTTTTGTCCTTGATTCTTTATGCTACTTGGCATGGAGTTGGGAATTGTTCTTCTTTGGATCGATGGAGGTATCTTAGGCAGTTCTAGTGGCCAATTACAAGCACCCTCTTGACTGCTATGTTTTCCTCTCTGTTGAATTCAAATCCGCACTTCCTCTCTATGCACTCCCAACACTCCTTTCTCTAGATAGAGGTAGTTATGCCAAATAGAAGTTGTCACATGAGAATCTTCATGCCAATTTGGGCACAATGGTGTTACAAAGGTACCTAATTATCAATTTAGTAGTTAATTTCAATATTGTTCTTTGTCTAGTGTTTCTTTTAACTCTCTCTTGGGTCTACTCTTGCTCCTCATTTGGTCTGAGGAATATTTTGTACTTTGATAAGCCTAACCTTGCCTTAGCTCCAGTCATCCTTTCTTCCAATCCCTTTGAATATTTATCCTGGCCCAATTTGTTGAAATATGTAACTAGTTTTTGTCTTCCTAATGACGTATGTAATCATGACTTTATGTATTTTATGTCATGAGAAAAATAAATTTATTATTATTGATCTTGAGGCATTGGTTTCATGCTCAAGAGAATTTATTTTTAGGTTAAGATACCATTGAGAGCTTCTAGGGCTTTTCATTGAGTCTACAAGTCTAGGGAGTCATTTCCATGTATGAAGGACCCTTCTTGGGCATGTTACATATTGTAAGAAAATTCATTTTGAGTCACTGTAAGAGTCAAAAATACCCTCCAAAACCTCGTCACGAGTTCACACCAAGTTGGCCTTAAAAAGGAGCTATCAACCTATCTAGAATAATATGTTGGCCTAAAAATGATGGCAAGTTGGCTCAAATAGATGGACAAGATGACTATATAAAGGAGGACTCGACCTCACTTGAGAAGGCATCATTCAAGCATCCAAAAAGGAGAAAGAGGTGTGAATAAAGGAAGGAAGGAAGCCTCTCATCTAGTGAAGAGAAGGAGCAAAAAATCAAATATTTTTAGCATTGTTTTTGGGTCCCTCTATTCGCACGTCTGGCTACATCTAGGGTTTCTGCAATAAGATTACATTAGTCCTCTAAGGAGTCAAGATAACTGTCAATAAAATGACATCAATACTAGACGAAGTCATAAGGAGAAGTGTGCAAGCATAGTGAAGAAGAAGAGCCACATAGATCTACACAATCAAGCTAACACGTGTGACATCTTGATAGTTGCAGGTAGGCTAAAAACTACAGGTTTTTGAAAAGAGGTCGAAATTTAGAGAATTTGAAATCAAAAGTGCAAAATTTAGTTTGACTAGCGTTGAATTGAAGAACAAGAAGAGATATTCAAGGAAGCCTTGTGACTTGGTCTTGGAAAGGTTCTTAGGTCTTGGGTCTTGGTATTGGAATTCATTAATTGAATATTCTATAAGAAGAAGAATTTGGCATATTTTCCTCTCAATATTGGAGAGGTTTTGGCCCTGGATGATAGCATATATCTAGTGCCCTTTCTCTCATCGTTCATTATGTTTTGGTAACTATTTGATGAAAAGAACTAAAAAATAATCAAGATAAGGAATATTGTAATTAAGATAATTAAAGATTCTTCACAAGCATTTATCATCAATAAAGAAATCACTTTCACTTACTGCCCCTAGATTTCTCAACATGGTATTAGAGCTAAGGTGACAAGTCAAGTAAGGGCAACCAATCAAATGACCAAAGTTCTAGAATATTACCAAAGGCATAAAATCATCAAGAAGATCCTATAATCTTCAAGGCATTTTTAAGGTTAAGGACTACATCATCATATTGAAGGAATAAGACCTACAAAACCCTAGTTCGTTCAAAGAAGGATTCTACAAAGCACTCTTGGGAACCTCAAGAAAGGAAACATTAATAGACCCTAACTCTTTTCAAAAATAAATAAATTCAAAAGGTGAATCATCTTGACGTATACTCATCCAAGGAAATCAAGATAAAAGGAATTGTCTTCATCATCAAGGATTCAAAGTGGTCTCCCTCTCTTTGGATAAAAGATCACTTTTGAAGAAAGGAATCTTCATCAAGAAGAAGTCCTCTATTACCAATATCATCATCAAAAATTAAAAAGGTAGCGAGTTGAAGAGAAGTATATTCTCAAGTAAGTCATTTATGTCTACATTTGAATCTATCAAAATGTATTATTGTAAGGAAATAAATAAGTTGGTTGGCGCTTCAAACTTTCTTGCATGGAAGAAAAGGACAGACCTAAACCTCATAGAAAATGAGGCTATGGAACATGTTAAGGGCTCAATCACTAAACCTCCAAAGTAATAATCTCAAGCTCATGCAAAATTAATGGAAGGGGGAGTAAGGGCTCAAAGGATTCTCATAGAACCCATTAAGGATCCCCTCATTCCCTATGTATCAAAATTAGATACATCAAAAGAACGATATGACAAACTTGTAGAATTGTTCTTCGTAAGAAATACAAGAGAAGTGATCTTGTTAAGACAAGAAATATACAAGATGAAAATATCAAAAGAAGAAGGAATAACCTCATTCTTTATGAGGGTATTTGAAATAAGGGACCAACTACAAAAATTTGGAGAGATAATGTCTAACAAGGAAATTACTATTGTATTCCTCAATGCACTACCAGAGGAATGGGGTGGCTTTACATCAAGAATTTATGGGAATGAGGAAGCTAATCCATTCAATGATCTATGGTCACTATACAAAATTGAAGAAACTAGGTTGAAGGAAAAAGTTGATGTAGGATCAAATGAGTAAACTCAAGCATATGCTACCTGGCAAAGAGAAAAGGAAAGTTTGGGAAATTTGGTCCTCAGAAAAGGAAGAAGAATATGGCAAAGGTTCAATTCTACGGATGTCAAGAATATGGACACTACAATAGAGATTATCCTAAGCTCAATAAGGACAAAAAAAACGAGGAAGGGAAGAAGCCCATATCAATGAAGAAGTGGAAGAAGCTGAAGAGAAGAAATCCACAAAGGAATAAGTAAAAGATCTCAATCAAGATCTCTACTATGATTGAGATAAGTCTTCTCCACCTACTTATTTTCGGTTCTTTTAAAATATGGCTATCATGGTAGGAACCATTAGAAGCATGATAACATGCATCATTTTAGGATATGGCATCATAGGATCATACAATTGAAGACATCATCATAATAATCTTGAAAGATAGTTGAAGTAGGAATCTATTATAGTCACCATTAGAAGGAAGTAGCTCTTGGTAACCTGAATATAAGCATAAGTAAAACTTATGGGTATAAGTAAGTCATATAGTATAGAACTCATCATACATCATTGGGAAGGAGAATATGTAAGATGAGGTCAATCAGGATCCTCTATTGGAATGTCCATTAGAAGGTTCATCCCTTGAAACATGCCTATCTTAGAATTCCACTTGCGATGGGATTCATTAGAAGAATGATGGTGTGATGACAAAGGAATGCTATATGTCAAAGATGATTGAAGTAGTCTCAATCAAGGATAGAAAGCTGCTAAAGGAAGTCTAGATGACCAAGGAAGAAAAGAGGTATGTATGCATATAATCAATAATCCAAGTCATGTCATTATATAGTTGCAAATAGTAATGATGCATACTCTACCGCATGAGCATGATCGAGGGAAAATGATATCTTTCATTAAAATGATGCATAAAGGCATGAATCACATATTAACTAGATGAAATCAACATAATATGTCCTCATATGGAATATGAGGCGGTTGACAAAATGAATAGAACAATGATTAGGAGTTCCTGGGAAGTAATATGTGAATAAAGAGAAAGGAAGAGATTATGAAAAAATGAAACTATGAAGAAGGAAATAAACATCCTATGACTAGAAGAATTGACTATGATATCTCCATGGGAAAGCTATGAAGACCTTGGAAAAGTCTAAAAAGAGAGAAGACCCTTGACAAAGGAATATCTTGGATACATGTCAATATGAATGTAGGATGTTGATGTTGCAACAAGAAGATGTCATGATGAAGGGCCATCACAAAAGGCAATTTTTTATTTGATGTTCATTTCTGATTTTTGAACAATATCTAGATGGGTTAATACATGGCTATAGAAAGAAAGGTGTGGATTTCATCTACATCTGGTATTCGTGTGATGGGATGGAAGATCCTGAAGGATACATGATGTAGAAAAGGTAGTTGTATGATGAAAAGCCAGATATGGTCTAATGGATCAGTCTCCAATAAAAGGAAGAAAGACATGACTACTCTGATTTGAGAAGGAAAGAGATGGATGGCCGATGCCCTATGAAAAAGTCTCAAAGATGAAGACTCCATAATTTAAAAAATGAAATTCATGACATAGAATAGAGGAGCACTATAAGCAGCTGAAGGTCCCATCATCTCCACCAATGAAGAAATAGTTGTTGTTGGAAACATGTCCCTAATTAAGAGGGAGCCTGGAAGCAAGTTGCTAATTAAGAAGAAACTTGGAAGCAAGTCCCTAGCTAAGAGGGAGCTTGGACAAGTCCTTGGATAAGAGGGAGCTTGTGTACATTCCTTTTATAGGAATGGGTACATTCCTGCATTAGAATGGGTATATCCTCCCTAGTTGAGAGGGAGAGATAAACATGTCATTATTGTCTTCACTTGGGAAGAAAAGAATGGAGGATTGGATAAAAATCTGGCATACGATACTCTTTGAGGATGTGGTAGGAAATCCAAGATAAGAGTAGTCATAGAGCACCAATATTCTTTGAGGACTAGATATCCAAGATAACAATAATCATGGAAGGACATACACTGTGAACACCTAGGTGGAGTATGCTCCTGGAGAGACAATGATGAAGGTGTCTATAAATCATTGGTCTTGCCAACATTGTGCTCTGATCTTGTGGAGATATAGATATATTAGTCAAGGCGTTGCTATGTGACAATGTTGGATGATATGATGATATAAAGAAGGGTTACCAATCTGACTCTTCTTATGATAGTTCTTCATATTGAGAATGTCCAAGTACCTTGTATGGATTATGAATACCTCCCTAATTAAGAGGGAGTCTTGAAATATGTAACTAGGTTCAGTCTTCATAATAACATATGTAATCATGATTTTATGTATTTAATGTAATGATAAAAATAAATTTACTATTGTTGATCTTGAGGCATGGGTTTCATGCTCAAGAGAAATTATTTTTAGGTTAAGTTCCCATTGAGAGATTCTAGGTCTTGTCATTGAGTCTACAAATCTAGGGAGTCATTGTCATGTATGAAGGACCCTTCTTGGGAATGTTACATATTGTAAGAAAAATTATTTTGAGTCATTGTAAGAGTAAAAAAGACACTCCAAGACCTCGTCACAAGTGCACAACAATTCAACCTTCAAAAGGAGCTATAGACCTATCTAGAATAATATGTCAACCTAAACATGATGACAAGTCTGCTCAAATATATGGACAAGATGAATATATAAAGGAGGACTCGACCTCACTTGAGAAGGCATCATTCAAGCATCCAAAAAGGAGAAAGAAGTGTGAATAAAGGAAGGAAGGAAGTCTATCATCTAGTGAAGAGAAGGAGAATAAGATCGAAGGTTTTTAGCTTTTTTTTTGGTCCTCTACTTGCACATGTGACTACAGCTAGGGTTTCTGCAGTAGGATTACATTAGTCCTCTAAGGAGTTGAGACAAAGGTCAACAAAATGGCAACATTAGTAGCCAAAGTCATA
>APFE030249969.1:0-15831 GCA_000404065.3 Pinus taeda
ATAACCATAATAAAAGAAGGAAATTATCAAAAAAATTAGCATGCCGACACATGGAGGGTGGGCATGTGGCATGCAGACACATGGAGTGTGTGCATGTGGTTTCCCTTCCAATGTTTTGTTCTATTTAAATGATGAGGAGGATGGAAGAGGGAGGATTCGGAGGTTCTATCTGCATTCTCTTGGGAGAATACTAAGAGACTTAGGAATACTGGCAGTAGTCGTTGATTGAGGGCTCGGGGGTGGCCAGTTGTTGCAGAATCCTGCACAATTGAGTCTACGGTTGGGAGGAGAGTCGTCCCCAAATCTGTGGTCACTTCGCAGCCGGCAGGTATAATTTCACTAAAGAATTGTTTTCCTTTTTACATTAATTTTAGTTTTACTTGTGCTGTTACACTCTCATAGTCCATAGGATTAGGACTAAGTGGACACCGTGACACTCCATTATTTTGAAATTCATCATCATGCTCTTCATAATTGTTGCTCTCATAGTCCATAGGATTAGGACTAAGTGGACACCATGACACTCCATTCTTTTGAAATTCTTCATCATGCTCTTCATCATTGTTGCTCTCATAATCCATAGGATTAGGACTAAATGGAAACCGTGACTCTTTATTTATTTGAAATTCTTCATCCCGTCTTTCATCAGTGCTTCTCTCATAGTCCTTAGGGTTAGGATTAAGTGGAAGAATTGACTCTCTATTCATAGTGGAAGAATTTCCGTTATATTCATCAATATGAATAGAGTTTTTATGCAACGAAGATGTTGATGCTTCACAAAGCGAAAATTCACAATAAGAAGAATCCATGCCTTTCAAATAGAAGAGGTTGAATGATACAAATGCAGACTCTCCTAATGATAATATATAGCTTAAAGAATGAAAATTTCCCTCCAAAAATTTTCGCCAAAAGTTTTCCCTCCAAAAATTTCGTTTCATGTATTTCCCTCCATTATTTTCTTCTACAATTTATTGAAAAACTTAACTATTTTTTTTATGAAATAAGTCTTTAAAATTAAAATTGTAAACTAAATCTTTTACCTAAATTAATTTATTACTTAAACTGTATAATATTTACTAAACAATTGAATGTTTTTATTTTTATTTTTATTATACCTTCTAAAACAAATTAATCCCACATTCACCATGCTGTAAAACAATTCCGTAATGTTCGCTTTATCATAGTTTCCTATATCTCCATAACAAAATTAACATGTCAAAATTTGTAAAAAAAAATTAATCCCACATAACCGTACAACAAATCAATTCCGTAACTTTCCCTATATAATAAATTTCATTGTCACTATTCCTCATATCACATCAAGGTTTTTTGAGGTTCGTTAAAAGACTTGGAACGAATTTGTGGAGCAGCTACATTGCTATCAACAACATATTCAATGGAAGATTATCGTATTTGAAAGTTTAGTTAATTTTTATGTTGTGCAAATTTTAAAATTAAATAAGTTTAATGATTTTTTTTTTTTTTTAGAAATAATTTTTTGTGGGACAGATTAACCACTACGTCGTAGTGAGCGTGGTGGACCTGTGAGTGAGGAGCGGGGGGGGGAGGTGGGTGCCCAACACCCCGCCTACCCGGCGGCCCAATGTCGGCCGGGCGGCGGGCCATTGGGCCGTCGGGCTCGGTGGGGGGGTTGGCGGCACCCCCCGCCCCACTGCAGCAGCCCAAGGCCCACCAAGGTGGCAGGCTATTAGTTCATCGGGGTGGGGCGAAGGTCTAGAGGCCAGCGTTCGCCCCACCTCGGCGGCCCAATGACTAACCGGGGCGGTAGGATGTTGGGTCGCCAGGTGGGGTGAGCGGGTTGACGCCTAGCACCCCGCCCCACCTTGACATTCCAACAACCTGTCGCCCCGCCCAGACGTTGGGCCGCCAGGGTGGGTGTGGGGAGGGGGGTGTTTGTTGGCTCGCTAGGGTGGGGTAGGGGGCTAGGCCCAACTGCCAACCCGGATAGCTAGCCGATTTCCGGAGTGGGGCGACAGGGCGTTGTATTTTTTAAATTGTTATGTTTTACAAAATTAATTATCATTTATTGTTTTGTTTGTTAATTTAATCTATTATTTTTTGTAGTTTACTGATTTGTATGTGTCTTTTTTGAGGAAAATGGCATCAAAGAAGATTTCTATGAATCTTTCTGGACCAAAGACTGTTAAAGGTGGATATTCAAAAAACACTGTTGAACGAACCAAATCTGAGCTGATAGCTACAAATATTTCAACTGCATCAAACGATAAGAACATGATTTCAGACTAGAAGAAATCAAAAGAAGTGAAACTTCCAGCAAATGTCTGGTATGTGAAAAAAAGATAAAGCCAAGATGTGCAGATATATCTATATGGTGAAATACCTAACGATAATGGAATTTATGAGGTGTTGGGAAATGTCATAGACATGTGTTCGGTATCGGATAGTGAAGTTGTTTACATACTTACAAAACTACCCAAGTCACATGAAATGATTAAATACCAGTTATCATATTCATTGTATGACACGAGAGAGGTATCTACAAAGTTGTGTAAACAAATCGTAAATGAGATGACACAATCGTAAGTATTGTTATTTATATTTTTGTTTTGCGTTCTTGTAACTGTCTCACTATATTTTTATAACTTTGTTTTTATTGACATATGATATTTTGTTTGGCAGAATTTTGTTGAAAGTTGTTCAATTATGTTGGGAGACATTCATTTATAGAGCATGATATTATGAAAGTTTTAAACAGTTTCCACTCAACGTCATAAAAATATATGGCAAACAAGTAAAAGGTAGTAATTCATGATGCTACAAAACTACATCCAAGGGATCAGAAAAAATGCCTCTAGTGGATAAATCTAGCAAAGGAAGACATGTTACTTTTGAAGATGAGGAAGTTGAAACTAACACTGAAGAATATGTTGTTGTTACTGAGGATGACATTGAAACTGATGTTAGAAAGGAGAAGAATTGTAAAAGACCAAAAGTAATAATGCCCAAGAATAAATGTGTTCTAGTTAATGATGAGAATGTTATGAGGAAGAAAAGTAAAGTTGAACATTCTGAAGTAGTCATTACCAACAATCAAGATCCTAGTGAAACTTCAAAAGAAAGCAGAGAAATCATTACACCAGGAGCTGATTTAGAGGATGGCATTATTAAAACAAAACAAAATGCCATTCGACAAAACTTGACAAAGAAAAACTTAATTGAGGGTGGTCGTACATTTCAACTTAATGTGAGACGAATATGTAAGGCAAGTGAAGGACAATGTAAATATCAAATCAGAAATCCACACCATCTGCATGTTCATAACTTGAAGATATTGATGAGGTACAATCCATATGCTCATGTGGTTAATTATGTGCTTCTTGTTGATCTAGTTCAAGTTCCAAACAAAGAAGCATTTGATAAGTCAAAATGTTTTGAATACAATTATTATGTGCTTGGGGGGAACCATTCTATAGAAGCTCAAAGACAATTGATGGAGGAATATCCCAATAACCCATGTTTTGAAACAATGAAATGTATCATTTATGCTGGTTTATTAGATAAATAAGCAAAGTTAGTGGCATGGGATCATAATTCAAATAATGAATATAGTATGTCTATGAATTTTATCCAAAGGGTTAGATTTATTCATAGTGAATTTGAAGAAAAATGTAGTGGGGATAAGAAATTTTACTGTAGATTTCTGAAAGGAATGTTGTATAGAAATAGGCTATCAAATTGAAGAGAGAAACTCAATTCAAAAGGCGACATAGTAAATACTGATTTATTCAGAGCTATTGATAACATTTTCCAGTTGGCATTTAGAACTTGAGAGATATGGGAATTGATTAATGAGATTGTTAGCATGTGGGAGAACATTGGCATTAAAGACCAGAAGGTCTAAAGGTCTAAACCATTGATATGTAGCAATAGTAAATTAGGTCCTGAAATGAAGCAACTTTCAGAAGATATGACTGTCACACCTTGGAGATCATTGCAAGGAGTGAAGGATGAAAAACTTGTCAAAGCAATATTATCTCGTGTGAGGTCAGAGGAATTATCATTGGAGGAAATGTTTGAGGAATTTCAAAAGTAAGTTTGTTTGAATTATTTTTACTTATTTTTAGATTATAATTTTCTTTTAAATATAACATATTGTCCTTGGTAGTATTTGTTATACATATCATTATATTAACTTTTTTAACTTTATCTATGCAGTCATAAAGTTTACATGAAAATACAAGAACATATGGTTAAATTGTTGAATGAATATAGTTGGGATGATGTTGTACGTAGCTATTCAGATTCAAGTTCTACATCAACACTAATTTTTTTTTTTTAAACTTGCATTTAAAAATGTATGTTGATTTATACATTCATTTTTATTCGTCTGTATACTATTTTTATTTTAAAACTTACACATATATTTGTTTATTTTATTAGAGATGAGGAAGGATGCAAATGGAGCACCAGATAGTTTCAGAACCTTTATTGAAAAAATTAAGATCGAAAGATTGAAGAAGAACGTCTTAAGAATGTTGAACTTGATCCAACTCTTACTCATTTCATTTGGAATGGGCTTAACACTATTCAATATCAAGTAATACAAGTTGACTATGAAGACATTGCTAAAATCATACCTAAAAGGGATTATGCCTTAGTTATTGTAGATATTCCTGATGGTTTCAATATTCCAAACATTGACTATGATAGTGACCCTTATACTTATCAAGCTCTTAATAAAGTCGTTGCGGGATCTCTAGAAGTCACATCATCACCATTATGGAGATTTGTGACATTTCATTTAGACACACAATTAACAATGTTATTGTCAAGCTTCAAGGGGAAAACAAACTCAAGGACACAACTTACATGGCAAGATATTGAAAATGTATATTTGATTAATGTTAAAAAATTCATTTATGTACAAGTTAATTGAACTTTTACTATTTTATGTTACAAGAAAAAGTCAAATCTTCTTGACCGTGAAGATCAACCATTTATAAATGATTGTGAGTTCATTCATATTGATAGTTGGGCAAAAGATGATAGTTATATGTCTATGATTTTTAATCGGGTAGATGGAAAGAGTCATAGCCAAGTACTGTCTTATGATGCTGTTGTGAGAAAACTAACATATGAAGACAAAGAAGAAAAAGGAGAGATAGTTAACATTTATCAAAAACCACAAATATTGATTAACTATCTTATAAACATATGTTCAAATGAAGAAGATTGGGTTCTGGATTTATTTTCTGGATCGGGTAAGTTTTATTATATGGAATTGAATTTCAATATATTATTTCTTAATCTATATGTCATTGTACTAATTTACTTCATTATTTTTTTTGTGCTTGACAATTAGGTACAACACTAGCATGTTGCCTTCAAAAAGGAAGAAATTGCATTGCCATTAAAAAGATCCAAGACAGTGCAATTTTATTCAACAAAGAGTTAATGCTCTTCAATTTCTTCAAGCTGTAATGCAAGAAATTGGGTTGAAGAAAAGGGACTTTAGTGAATCACGTGTGGCAAAAAAGGCAAAGGAACCCCAACCACCATTACATGGAATGATTAGAAAGGCATACATTGGGAGATTCGCAGACATCAAAGATCCATTAGAAGAAGAAAATGAGCAAAATGAAGCATAAAATATTGTGGAAGAAGACAATGATGAAACTCTAGAGGATGATTAGTTTGGATTACATGATATTGTTGATTAAGTTTAAGTTATACTTGCTAATCAAGCTCATTTTTTGTAGCTATTAATTAGTTATACTTGTAATGTTTTGACTTTGACATTTTATGAGAAGAATAAGCATTCAATTAATGTTGCTATGTGTTCAATATTTGTATTATGTGATTTTCGCAATAATTTTTATGCTAATCATTATTTTTTGAAAAAAACAATGATTATTATTATTTTTTTGACATGAAATTCATAAAAAAAAAAAAAAACTATTATTTAACCATTTTTGGTTAAAATTTTCATATAAAAATTGTGATTTTGACATGTCATTTCTAGCAAAAAATTACAAAAAATTATCAAAGTGTGTAATTTTTTAGTTATATTTACGCTGAAAACGGTTATTTTTATGTCAATTGTTAAAAATTATTGTTTTTAGAGACAATTATTTCATGTGCATTGAAAAATTAATTAACAATGTATAAATATGTAGAATATTGAAACTTCAAAATATCGACATTCTTCTTTAAATATGCAAAACAATAAAAACCTCACTAAAAAAAAACAAAAAAAAAAAAACAAGAAAATATGAAGAAGATGACCACTTCAAAAATTGTTAAATTTAGAAAATATTTATTTATATTTCATGCATTAGAAAATTTAAAGTCAAAAAATAGGTCTTTTAAAAAAATGGCCTGATTCATAATCACCAATTTTTTAAATCAGCATGCAAATCTCTAACATTCTAAAACGTAATGTACATAAAAAAATTTAAAGTGCCAAAAACTATGCTCTAAAAAAATATGTGTGTTTTGCATCACCCCTTTTCAAAATCGGGTCACTTTTTTGTTATCTCTATGAAACGGGTAACAATATCAATTCCCGTTTCAAAGTTTACATTGTTTGGTGGTCATGTATGTTTGAGTGGCCACACCTACATCATCTAGTGTTTGTGTTCCAGTCTTTTCTTGCCTTTTTGGTGATTCCTTGTTCACCATGTTGATCAACGGGTAGTTCTTATAGAGATGTCCCACCTCATGGCATCTTCTGCATTGGAAGGGGACCCCTTCATAGTCTAGGATATGACATCTAATATGTCCACAGTACTGGAGGCAGACGATTTTGACTAGACATTTGCTAGTGTCCAGATGAACCAGAATTATAGCAATGGCAACATTCCCCATTTCCATGAAGGACTTGTCATGGTCTAAATAAACCCCCAGATCCTCTCTGATACATCTCAACAAATCCTCGGACTAGAAGTGGAGAGGTAAACCTGGAATTCTGACCTATATAGGACCTGCCCCCAATTTTTCTTTGTTAGGGTAAAAAAAGGCATCTAATGTTTTAGGAGAACCAAAGTCATCTCAATATGCCAGAAATTTGGAGAGGATCCAATTTGCTTGTTCAAGGTAAGGGAAAATGAGGACAAATCACCCTCTTTTCATAGTGAGGACTACTGGTAGCTGATCAAGGGTATTTCCCCATATTTCCATCACCCATCTCTTAAGTCTTGTCATGGAATAGTTACCTCCTCTGACCCTACCGACCAACACCGAGCTCTTTGTATCAACTACCTATGCCATGCTAATGCCTTGGCCAAAAACTAGTAATCGTTTGTGCTCCCTAACCTTTTTGCATTTAGATTCTCCCTGCCCCTCCAGATTTTTGGAGTGATCTGTAGATGCTTGCTCTATCTCCTCAGGGTGAGCTTCATCAAAGTTGGAAACCCTGGCTTCTTCTTGTTCCAGATGTTGTTGAGGGATGCCTTCAAAAAAACCTGAGGTTTTTATGTTATGTTGCGGTCGAGGGGTTTGATTTCCAGGGTTTGCATCCCCCGATATATTGAGTTCCAATCGCTCAAGGCCTAATGTTCCCGCTTCAGGTCTAGGAAAATCAACAAGCATTGCGGATGTCTCATCTGGTCCTAAGGGTAATTTGGAGAGCTACTCAAGCTCCCATATCTGTAGCTCCGACGAAGACGGGATCTTTAGTTCTGGATGGGGTTGATAGTCCAGTAGTATGAGGTCAATACATGTGCCTATTGAAGAGGTAGGGTGAGCAAACCCTAGGGTATTGAGGGAGGTCACGTCATCTTCCATATTAGTAATATAGGGCTTGACCTGGTCAGTCATTACCTGGGAGCTCGTCAATGAGTGCACAAAGAGTTGTTGAGGTGGATCCTCAGACCAGATCGACATGTGATCCATTGATTCTATGGAGTAGTCAACGAGTTCCTCATCCATCTCAGCGAGGTTGCTACAAACGGTCACGCAAGAGTTCTGATGTTGCTGAGTTGTAGCCTGCCTTCAGAGTCATCGACCTGAATAGATGCCCCATCCTTTGCCTTGCCCAACAGGTTTATTGATTTCTCCACCACATTTTACCTATGTCCATAGGAAATAGAGGTCGTAGACCCTAATTGTGCCCTAGACTGTCGCAAACCCTCACATAGTTGCATAACTTCAGAGCCCTAGTCATCCTCCCTAGCACAGACCGTAGACCCTGACCGCAGACCACAGATCAAAAAACCTGACTGTAGACCCCTTCTTATGTTACCTTAGGTGTACTATTTAGATGTTTGATTCCCCTTACAATTTCTCACCTTAATCGGGAGGTATTTTCAATTCATTTTCATATGTGCACCATATGTTTTTTTATTTAAATATTAAATAGTTTTTTTTTGGGTTAAAATACTTTATATTACTTTATGAAATCATAGATACATCATATATTTGAGCCGAGAGGCTCAAACCTAGTATGATGTGTAACCCTGTCTGTCCATCATCAAAGCTGAAATTTTGCTCATGTTGACCAAAATAAAATTTAAAAAAAATCTAAAATAAATAAAAATTAAATAACTATACAAAACATTTAAATAATGTCAGCTCATAAAAAAATTTTCACGTGAAGAAATTGGATCCCTCTCATCTCATGTTAGATCCGTATTTAAGATGGATTTATGCTAATAACTAATGTTCAAAGAGAGGAATAAAATCTCGACCTCCAACTCTGCTATAAACTGACAACACTAGACTCTTTGTTTAAGAATTGATGGGTTTTATGCACTCTCCTTGTCTGGCCTTCTGCTTTCCTATAAAAATTCACAATTCCAGAGTTGGTTTCATATATATGTTTTTGGTCCTTTTTGAAAAGGAGGGATTGGACCATGGACACAACACACCTTCCAAATTTCCAAGTGTAACAAATGCTTTAGTCCATAAACTTAACATTCTCTTTTTCCTTTACTCCTCGCATATTAAACGTTAACTTCTACATTTCTCCTAATTCTAGTCTCAGTTGAGACTTGAAGAGGTATTATAGTCAAGGCCTCTAATATTGACATAGTCACAAACTCACATAGGACACAACTAGGCTCTAGCAAATGAACTTCGAGTGATAAATTTTTTTATGCAATGATATTTTATGGAACCTTTAAACGTAACCTCGACAAGCATACTTTTAATTTTTGGAAAAAAAAAATACTTTTGCTGAATCTTTCCTATATATGACATTTTTCGTCTTTCATATTCATTAGTTTTCTATGAACCTTGTCTACCTTTGAGACATGAAAATTTATTCTTTAAGAGTTCTCAAGTTGCAAAAGTTCACCACAATCGATGCTCACATTCCTAGAAAACTTTTGACTTAACATTGCTTGGTATGGTTGTTGATATCTTTAATAAAAGAGTCCTCAATTAGTTGTAAAAATTATCATAAGTCTGCCCTTGTTGTCAAAATAAGAAATCCCCAAGCACTGCTGAAAATCATGCTTATCAAAGGTTAGCAACATTAGTTCAAACCTTTCACAATGAGGATGATACCTCTATCCACTTTACTATTGTAACAAATTGTTTATTCCTCCCATGTTGTAGATGACACCTAGCAAATTTTTAGAGAGATCATGTGCACAAGGTTTAGTACTAGAAATCCATTAAAAGCATTAGTTTATGTTTTGAGGGTTGCATTAACAATATACATAATCATTGTTTCTTTAAACACAAGCTATCATAGATTCTGGCTACAAGATAAAATGTGTCATGATTGGGCTTATCCAACAAATCATTTGTGATGGGCAGTTGTTCTTGGACAACTAGTTACTTCCATTTAGTATTTTCCTCTTGATGTGGGTTTCCCACATCTAATATGGTTAGGGGGATGCATAACACCATCTCATCTAGTGATGGATGAGGATCCTCATCATCCTAACTATGTGGTGTTCTTTAGTGTTTTTTCACGTTTTGTAGTGTTTTTCACATATTAAAATTTAAGCACATAATCAAAACAATTAACCCCAAAAGCTGAGAAGCCTTGTAAAATCTTAAAAGTGTGATTGTATGCTATTTCGAAGCACATATGCTAACTTAGGAAAAAATAAGGTACTCTCAGAGGGAGATTAATAAAAATTGATATGCAAGAGTAGTTGAAAGAGAGTTTTCAGATAAGAGGAGGTTGACACTCACAAATTTGCATAGAACGTATAATAAAGGGCATGAAAAATGCAAAAATGTCATCAAATTTTCATTTGAGGGCAAAGGGGATTTGAAATTCCAAGCCTTATTAGCGATCAAGAAAGAGGACAAATTGATGTGATATTTGTAGATGATAGGTACAAAATCAATTAATTGAACATGTGTGGTCAAGATGAGATGTAGGGATACTTGACATCAACATGGGCCAACTCTCCAAAGATAATTAACTGAGTCTCCATTATTGTGGTTGGTTAAGTGATATTTCAGTAGACAATCAACACATATGTATAATAGAGTCAAATTTATAGTAAGAAACTGGCCGGCCTTCAAACCCACAGATTTGATCCTGAGTTCATTTAATCAAAATAGCCTCCATTGGCTTTGAGCCAAAACAATCAAGCCTATTCCATATATATTAAAAAAATTTGCAAAAAAACTAGATTTTTTTTTGTTTTGTGAATTCCACTTTATTTAACTGAAAATTATTTAATGTGTTTGACAAAAATAATAGGTGATCAACCTAAAACCCACTGCTTAATACATGCTTGTAGTAGGCATAATAACGACAACAAGTTCTGGTGACTAACATGTATACTGACCTGATTCATTTCTACTCCTTCCATTTTAACATTCAATGATGTCGACCATTCAAAGGCATTGAAACAGATCATTGATAGAAGAATAAGCAGAGGGGACAGACAAAATGTTAGATACAACACTAGTACATCTCATAATTCTTAATCGTGTTAATTAATTTGATTTTAAAACGAAAATAATATTATGATAAGTTGTAGTCTAACGAAATCACAATTTCACTCAGAAAACAACGAAAGTTTTGGCAGGATTTTGAAAAAATCTAGCAAGTTTTTTTGGAAATCCGAGTTATAGTTGTCAAGCTTCAGGATTTTGGGTGCCCCTAGAGTTCTTGATGGTGCTGAATACATTTCACAATCGAAAAAATTGATTCCAAACACTCCTACGATGGAATTCCTTAAAAAAATCCTCTGTTTTGACAAGAATTTAACCATCTAACAAAATTGTCATCTCAATAGACAAATGCTTTATAATAATGTTAATTTTTCTTTTATAAAAATAAAATGTTAATTTTTAATATATAATATATATATATATAATTATATATATATATTATTTATAAAAAAAAAATGTTAAAAGTTTAAAATAATGTATTATTATTTTAATTTTAATAAATATTAATCATATCATAAAAATAAAAACATCATAATTTTATAATAAAATGAAATCTAATATAATATAAAATAAAACCAACAATAACTGTATACCTTACAAAATTTATATCTAATAAAAAAAAATTGATTAAATTTGAAAGCAAAATTAACAATTAACTTCATACTCATTAGCTACAATAACTAAAAAAATTATCCATGAACTAAACTAGAGTGGACAAGACAAAACTTTGGAATGTTAAACACTTTACCCCGTAAATAAAATATTGATTGTATGCATCAACCAACTCTAAATTGAAAATTACACATTGATTGTTCACTGAAAATGCAGCTGAGTATAGTCAAAAGAACAATTTACCTACAAAATGGGTTAAAACTTGAACCCATATTCTCAAGTTCACAAGAAAAACTGGCTTAACTACATTTTCTTTACGGAACACAAACAAAAGATAGTTAAAATTCCGCAAATGTATTGTACTGTTGTAAGGCCAAGAACTCCCGATTCGAAAAAATGGCAGAGAAGGTATGAAATTTCCTTCAAAAACAACTTTTGACCATCTAACAGGGAAGCGCATGAACAAGGAGCGTGGAACAGGCAGTGGGATTCAGATTTGCATATGCAAAATTTCACAACGTCACTTTCACACTGATCATAAATTCTGTCCAGTTTGAAATCTAGAGAATTTACAGAGTGTTCATAGTGCATGGGTTTTTTTCTTCTGCCTTATGCCTTATTCTGCTTGAAGCATGGGCTTTTCTATTCGGACAACGCGGAGATATTTGTGACTCGGAGCACAAGGCTAGAGCAATTTAAAAGTTTTAAGCGGTTATCTGGAGGCTCGGATTTGGATGTTTTTGGTTCGATAGGTTCGACATTTTATTGTTTACAGGCAACAGGTAGCGTGAAAGTAGCGTGAAAGTAGAGGACAGGGTTTTGTGAGCACAGTGGATAGACAACGTGAACAGGGAGCTTGAACATAGTTTCATGAGCACAAAGTAGTGAGGCAGTTAACTTTTAAATAAGTAAACATTCAGAACATGGAAAACAATCAAAAGACCCAAGGCGTAAAGAGCAAGGAAATTTCAGATTTTGTGGAAACAAATCATTTGGGTCAAATCAAAATTGCTTCAATAGACAAAACATGAAGGTGGATTTGGGTAAAAACAAATCAATATGAGAGAATTTTAAGGCGTAGGATTGCTCCCTTTAAATGGGGACAAATGAGAAGAAAACCGATCAAGATCAAGAAAAAGAAAAAGAAAATAAATAAGAGAAACAAAAATAAAAAAGAATCATTCATTTACAGTCCCACATCTACACCTCTTACTTAGTCATCAGATCTATATGTCCAAGAACTAATGAAGGTCAGAACAAGGCTGGATATTTTGGAAGCTAGAGAGCATGAAAGAGACCGCAAAATTTTAGAGATCACAGTTGCAAACCAATGTCTAATGGAAGGTAATAGAATTTTAAAAGAATAGGTAATAATGTTACAAGTGGCTCTATATACAGGGAAACAAGAATGGCAAAACATGAAAGAAGTAATAAAAACAAACATAGAGGTGATAATTTCTAAACAAACTCAGGTAAATACATAGGTATCTCAACACACAGACATTTCCAAAGAAAAGGCAAAAATGAACAGTGGGAAAGATAGTCCAAAAGAAATCAAAGCTAGAGCTGATGACGCTAATGGTTACATAATGATAGAGGAAGAAGAAGATGCAAGTGATCGTAGAGCATAGGAAATGGAACAAAAAGAAAGACAGGACAGAAAAACAAACTTTATTATCAGGTGAATAAGAGATTATGGGAATAATGAAAGTACTCTCAATTTGACAAGAAACTTTCTGAAAGAGAAACTACATTGGAAAGGGCAAATTTGCCAAGAAAGAAGGGTTGGGAGGATATCTAAAGAGAGGCCTTGACCCATAAAAGTCACCATGGCAAGTGTACAAGAAAAACGACAGCTTTTGGGCAAAAAGAAACTCTTGAAAGGCTCATACTTCTTCCTCGATGAAGGTTTAACCAAAAAACGACAAGAGGAGAGAAGGGATGAAGTGGAGAAAATTAGAATAGCAAGAAATGAAGGGAAAAGGTCATGGTTGTACAATGGGAAAGCTGTTATTGCAGTGTTTGGGCCTCCAGGCAAATCAGGGGCAGCGAGCTGACAGTAAAGAAAAAAAAGAGAATTCAATAATAGAGACAAAAACAACAAGAGCAGCATGGACAAAAAGGGGTGAAGACTCAAATTTGAGTCTTATGTGCCAAACTACATAGCAGTCAAATCCTACCCAGGTCTACCTAAGTTTAGTTTGTTGGAATTGTAGCGGTTACCCTTGGAGGAGGGGACCTGGGTTAGGGCCTATTGTGGAAGGTAGAGACATAATTTGTCTCACGGAAACTCATGATCATGATGGTTGCAAACTCCTGTGTTTGATGGCTATTTGAAGTTGACAGTTTGGAACAAGGTAGCAGAAAATGGCAAAGGGTATGGGGGAATACTAGTTTTAGTGAAAGAAAAAGAAGGTAATCACATTTAGTTAATTAAAGAAGATGAAAATAAACAATATTTATGGTTGAAAATATCAAAGAATGAGAATCACATAACAATTGCAACATGCTATTTTTCCCCTCAAGTCTTAAAAACTTACAAAATAAGGGGTTTGATAGCAAGGATCCATATGCAGATCTAAAACAAGATATTGCCGTGTACTCTCAGCAAGGATAAGTTCTCTTAGTGGGAGATTTCAATGCTAGAACAACAAATAATCAAGCTAGCATCCTTTGTTGCAAAGAGGATAACAATCCTATTTGGCTCATTGAAGAGGAGAATTCCCAATGGGTGAGGAGTTCAAAAGATGACAAAGTTAGCAATCATTTTGGAGATGAGTTGCTTATACTATGTGGGGCTTTCAACTTAATTATTTGCAATGGTCTAGATAGATGGAAAAGGTTTGGGAACTTCACTTGCAACACATACAATTGGGCAAGTGTCGTTGACTATGTGATGTGTTCACAAAGATTAATAGAAAAGATAGATGAAGTTAGTATTGGAGAGCATATTTGGGACTTAAAATCAGACCATAACCCAATTTTTATAAGGTTATCATGGTTAGAAGAAAGGTAGCATAAGAGGAAAACTCAATGCTCTTGACAATCACTATCAAGGGGCAAAATTATTCTAACAAAAGAAAATGGTACTATCTTCAAGACAATGTTAGAGAGATTAATTCAGAAAGAGAAAATGGGTTTCAAACACTTCAGCAGCCATGAGTTAACAAATATAATCCAAAGTGCACTTGAGAAGTGCAAAAGAGCAAAAAATAGGAAATTAGAGTCAATTTGCTTTCCTGTAAATGCTTGGTTTGATGAGGAATGAAAAATGGCAAGGAGAACCTTAAAAAAGGTAGGAAAAGAGAAGATGAATGTAAAGTTATATAAGCAGATACTAAAAAGGAAAAAAGACGAGTTCATGCAAACAAGGAGAGAAGAGTTAATATATTTAAGCAAGAATAATCCAAAGCTTTTCTGGCAGGAACTGCAACCAAGGAAGAAACAAATTGAAAATAATATTACAGCCAAACAATGGTTTGAATATGCAAGGCAACTCTATGAAGAAGAATTTGAGGTGGAGTCCCCCCTAGGATCAACACAAATTCAAAGCTCTTCACATTACAGGAGGTGGAGAATGGAATCAAGAAGTTGAAAACATGAAAGGCAAAGGACTTGGTTGAACTTCAAGCAGAGTATCTAAAATGGGGAATGAAAGCTCTTGCACCGCGCATCATGAAAATATTCAACAACATCATTCAACAATGATACCTAAGAGATTAGACAACTAGCCTAGCAATACCCCTTTTTAAAAGTGGATACATTAATAATCCATCCAACTATAGAACAATTATGATCAATCCTTTGTTTGCAAAGCTTTTCGGCAGCATGGTAGAAGATAGAATTAGCAAGTGGGCAGCAGTAAAAGAAAAGAGGGCAAGAGGACAAGCGGGTTTTAGGAAGAAACATTCTACAGTGGATCTGGTATCATGTTGAGACACATTGTTGAAAAGGTTTGGGAGGACAAAGAAGAAGTATTTTGCTGCTTTGTTGACTTCAAAAAAGAATTTGACACAGTCCCTAGGGATAAGTTGTGGTGTAGAATGGAAGAACTTGAAATTCCTGTGCATTATAGAGCCGCTGTCCATAGACTTTATGAAGAAGTGAAATTCAAAATTAGAACCTCAACAGGTATTTCAGAAAGCTTTAGAAGTGACATTGGAGTCAAGCAAGGTTGCCCTCTATCCCCCACTCTTTTTGGTCTATATATTGATAAATTGGAAGAGTGGCTAAATCTGCAAGGTGGGGATGGTGTTCGGTTGGGGGAGTTTGTGATAAAGATTCTTTTATATGTTGATGATATTGCATTGATTTCTAAATCGGCCCATGGATTGCAAATGCACTTATATGCCCTTGAGCATTTTTTTAGTGCAA
>APFE030249970.1:1677-18536 GCA_000404065.3 Pinus taeda
TTCTTATATTATATTTTTTAAAGTTTTATTAGCACAATCTAATGAGGATGGGTTTTTTGAGCAAAGCAATTTAGGATCAAATCTTACGTGGAGTGGTTGTGCCCTGTGCTAGCTGAGGAGACATGCTAAGAAAACCTAGTCAGCCTAGGGCTAGTGTCGCTCATGCTGTGATCTTTCACCGTGTGGCTTTGATGAATTAGATGCGACTTTGAAGGATTAGATGCCCCTGGGTCTCAGTTTCTCAAGCCATAGGTCAAGGCTGGAGGATCACAGATAACTTGACAAACAAAAATAAATATTTATACAATTTTATTTTGAATTTATACAACTTGTAAAATATTATACAATATTTATACAACTTGTGAAATGTTATAGAATTTTATTTTGAATTTTAAAATTTATTTTAAATGATAATTTGATTCAAAATTGAATTTTGGATATGATCAACATTTTTTTTCAAGATATAATGTTTGAAAAGATACGATATTTGGATTACATAGTTAGTTTTTTTTTTTTTTTAAACTTGATTCATGTTTCATTGATTTAGCTTTGATTCATCACCATAATTGATTTTCCACCAAATTGGATTTTTTTATCATTTTTTTTAATTGATTTAGCTTTTATGTAGGTTAAGCCTTGAAAAGTGAACCAAAAAAAATATATATGAATTACAAATTTCTAGATTACTAAAACAAAGTATTGTATGTTTGTTGAAATCTATGTTTTATATGTCGCAATTTTATTGATGTTGTGAGGTTTTTGACATTTATTTAGAAGTTGGCAGTCATAGATGCTTATTCATTGTGCCTTCTTTCTTTCACCATGGACTTCTCTCATTGTTCACCTTCTCATTGTTTGGTAACTAAGCTCACTGTATCAAAGTGGATTGATTTATTCAAATACAAGAAAAAATCTATAAAAAATATGGTTATATGTTTAAAATATTTGAATATTTTACGTGCTTTTATAAATTCTTTTATAAAACTATTCCCATGCACCAACTCTTAAAATTCTACTTGGGAGCATAGTACGTGAGCGTATTGTTGTACATAGAAATGACTTCTTTAACATTGCACATATTATCACTCCACCTTAAAGTTGCATAAACTATTTAATATTATTATCACTCCTCACTAATATTATCACTCCTTAGATGTGCATAAAATTTCGAATTATATTGCTCGTGTCATCGCTTCAAGTTATAATCACATAAATTCAAAGTTGAAGCAAAAAAGTAATCTTTCCATATCAAACTATGGAAATGAAACAAATACAACAGATACCTGACAATTTAAATGATCCAAAAACAAATGGAAAATATCAGGAGAGGGATGGAAAGGCATTGAAGTAGATCTTGTGTCCATTGTTGAACTAGAGATGACTTCCTTCAAATCTACGACTTCTATCATTATCATGACAATGACCATGAGAGTTGCAGATGCGTAGTTTCCTGTGCCTATGATTATTTCTCACACTCACAAAAAACATGATCAAATGTTAAACACAAACCTCACCGAACACATGTAAATTATCAGAAAGACAAGAAACCCAAATATCTTCCCATTATATTTCAAAATTTCATTATGACGCTTAATTTGAAATTTGAAAAAATGGAGTGATAACAATGTCATGCATGGTATGTACCATCATTTACAACTAGACCATGATGAAAACAAACACCAAGAGGAGGTGGGTAAAATGGAGGAGACAAACGTTACTAGAGGAGATGGAGTGGGCTCATCGGAGTTACTAGAGGAGATGGAGTGGGCTCATCGGAGTAGCCAGAGAATGATCGTTGACAATGGAGGGTGCAAAAAACGAAGTTGAAATCATCCACTCGTTAGATTATGCCAAAATAAACCCGCAAACATAGGACTTGCCACATGGAAAAGAAGAAAACAAAGGAGGTTGTTAACTTGAAAGTTGGCCACTGGCACAACTTTTAAAATATGAATTTGGTAGGTAGTAGAAAAATCCTAGGACAAAGAAGACTGCTCAAGAAGCTGAGAATAAAGAAGACTATGAAGGATGGAAAAATTGTATCCATTGATGCTCTCGCCTGACCTTACTATTGTGAGAGACACCACATAAACTCTAGGAGTTCTAACCACTACCACTATAAATTATAAGCGCTTACGTAGGCTCCATTCCACATGTATCGCCCCTGAGATAATTCTAAGTTTTGAAATAATATATAAATAATATTGAATTTTTTTTTGAAATAATATATAAATAACATTGAAAAAATTGTTTTCTTTTGTGTTGTCTATGGATGCCACAATTTTGCCTGAATTGTCATTTTTCGTTGGAATACGACCATTTTTTTTCAAAAAATCCTATCATGGAAGTGTTTGAATGATTTTTTTATAGTGGAAATGGATTCAACACCATCCAAAACCCTTGGGGCACCCAAAATCCTGAAGCTTGACAGTTGTAACCTGAATTTCTGCCAAATTTTATCAAAATCGTCCCAAAATTTCCACTATTTTCAAGGCAAAATTGTGACCTCATTAGACTACTCTATTTGATTTTTTTTGCAATCATATTTTCAAAATATTTTAAAATTTACAATATATAATGGAAATCTAAATTTTAGTAATTCGATGCCTAATTTGACCTGTAGTCATGCATCAAACTCACTTTCCATACATCATAGAAACTTGGCTTTGTTGTGTTTCTTCCACCTGCCTCCTTCAAAAATATTTTGCACAAATGCTGTGGTCTTGAAAATTAAGGATGAATGGATCTCTTAGCCATGTGTACCCGATCAACTTCTCTCACTAGAATGCTACAATTGGAAATGGTGGTAGGGCCAAACAATGAATATCCATGATTTATAGGCTTAAACCTACAAGTTGGTAACTCAATTTTCTATTTTTCTAGCTGAAATTCTACAAAGTAATCCTGGAGATGGAGGTAGGGCCAAATCAATGAATATCCATGATTTATAACCTTAAAAATTTATGCGGGTAACTCAACGTCCTACTTTTCCTTTACTAGAAAGGAAGGATTCATACAAATTTGTCATAAATGTCTAGCATACACCTAGATGTAACAAGTTTCCAGAGTCTAGATTGCTAAGATTTTTAATTTCTGGTTCATATTGGAGCATGGATTACCTATTTTATATCCATGTTAACTTGTACTACCATGTTAATGGTGATTTTTAATTTCTGGTTCAGCTTGAGAACATAGATTGAGCACTGGTTTCTAGTTTTGCCAAAATTATCTTCATGGCCAGCTCTGCCAATTTGAACTTGGTAACCTTTCTTAACTGATTGTACTTAGCCAATTTCAAGCTCATCCATTCTCATCAGAACAAACTCTTCCAATTTCAAATTCGAACTAATCACTAAGGTGTTAATTGTGGTTCAATCCATTTGCCCCCATTGTAATTTAGCACTTGACACAAGTAAAAGAAAACCAAAAATATGGGACTTGCTAAATGGAAAAGAAGAAAACCAAAGAGGTTGTTATGTTGATAGTTGGCGCCTTACACAAATTTTAAAATACGAATTTGGCACCTTCCATGGGGAAAAATACAAAGAGGTGAAGTTGAAACTTAGGAGAGAGTGGTCAAGACACCACCAAGGGGAAAGAAGATTAATCAAGAATGGAAAACCAATGTCACCTTGATGATCTCGTGTAATACCCCCCCCACTTAATTTGTAAATATTCCAGTTCCTTTTGTTAAGTTACTTGGTGGACTATGGGCCATGCTAAAGATATGATATGAATAAGTGATGAACATAAATATCTTTCTAATATCATTAATAAAATATTGAAAATAGTCAACCATGAAATTACGATGGGAAAATATCTTGAAAGAGAGTTTCACATTCTAGACAATTGGAAGACAGTTATGGGCAGAGGTGGTTACCTACCCAGATTCCTCTCCCTAGAGATAAATTATCATAGTTAGGGAAAAGGGAGCTAAGAGAGTGAGAGGGGGGAAATATTGAGGTAACCTTATGAACTTAGAGTTTGGTTGGAGGGGGCCCAACAGAAGAAAGTAAGTTGTTAAGATTGATACCCTCGGATAGGACGTTGTTGAGGGAGGCAGGACATTGCCAAAGTAAGGAATTCTTGAGCTGGTTGGCTAATGGAATTCCAAACTGAACTATGTGTGGTCAGTCAAGCCCTAGATTAGACCTGGTAGGGTTAGAGAATGTCCTAGCTTGGACCTGATATGGACTTTGTCACAAAAACTGTTATGGATGTGAAGTTCGCTCAGGGGGAGTTCCGGTAGAGGGTATTGGTTCTCATTGGTTGGGTGGAAAATTCTTTCCCCCCTGTGATTTTCGTGGTAGATTCAACTATTAGGAAACCGATAAGTAAAACTTGTTTTTGGAATGATTTTTTTTATGTATTTATTTTCTGTTATGCTATGTAATGTTTTGAATTTAATTTCAGACACTATGAAATGGTCATATAATAGTACTTAATTAGGTTAGTTCCAAGCCCTAATGGAAAATTGTCCATTATCTCAGAACAATCCTGAATTCTTTATTATTTATTCTGGAGGGTAAATGGTAGATCCTAGAGACAAGACCCGCTGACCTACCAGATTACAAATAATAATATTGTTTTTCTATAAATATAAAATATAGCAGAGGTTGTGGTTAAATATAAGTTCCTGTCATGCTAATGATAAAAGAACTTATTCTAATGTTACATAAAGGAGAGCGAAGTACAATAAACAATCAAAATTGAGACTCAACATTAAAATGACTGTATAGAAATCTCTAAAAAACCCAACCCCTTTAGGGTTAATAAAAACTAGAAAAAAATGTAACGGTCTATAATTATACAGAGTGATTGAACAGTTCCAAGAATAATATCCACTATAAGTAAATGTATTACATTTATATATACTGGAAGGGAACTACTTAATCATATTGAAATGCGATTTCGCATGAGACTCAAAATATACCCATCAAACATTGATAGACGGCCATAGGCCGTAGTTACCATCCATCAAACTTGTAGAGAAAACCCTAATTACCCAAGAACATAACCCCTTAAGTCTTCAAGTAATTAACAGTTAAAATGAAATTGCAATTGAAAACCGAAAGGATCCATAAGCGATAACTTAAATTCACTCAGATGAGTGTTCAAGGCCACATGGTCGACAACTAGACTGTAAACAATTTATACAACCAAAATCCAAGCCAGAATGGTGCAATGTCAAACTCAACCTAAAAACCCTAGTCCATAATTGGGTCTCGGCCTCTTTAGAACCTGGAATAATATAAAGCAATAGAGGCATTCATTAGAACTTGGAGAGCTCCATACGTGAAAGAATGAAGGCAGACATTCGAAGCCAAATCCATGTTCCCAAGAGTAAAAACCTAACCTGTGATTTTATTCCAAAATCAGAGACTTATTATTAAGGATCATAGCCAAAGAAATAATATTAAAAAGTAGTAAATGAAGGGTTAGGGTTACATGTTTCGACCTGTAAGTGTTATTTGGAAGACGACTGCAACCCTTACAACCCTGCATAACACAAGTAAATTATAATTGTTAAAACAATGGAGAACATATAACTGAGAGGGAAGTCCACCCATTTGAAGCTACAGGGAATCAAATTACCAGTCAAATTTGAACTCTAGTAGACCACATTCATGATGAAGGTTGGGGTAAGGGATTCTTTTTCCAAATGGTAAGCCTTCAAGAGATGGACATCAATCAACCTATACCATGAAACAATTGGAGAGAGTCAACCTGCAACGAACCATTATTACACTCAGTAAGAGAAATTAAAGAGGATGATTACACAATGAATTCTAAACTTGAAAATGGGTTATGGAGAAGAATTTTGGTTTTGGAAATCACTTGGGAGTGACCAACCTCCGTGGACCAAAGTTACCCGGAAGTGATGGGTTTTCATGTTACAGAGCTCGCTCTTGTGGAGCGAACGACCCAACTAAGACAGAACAACGCCAGGGAAACAGAGGTAGCTACTCCCATAGCCATGTTGCCCCATCTCCACCGTAGATTCCAAAACCTAATCATTTTATCTATTTATCCGCAACTTATCACTAACTCTAAAGTATAGCTAATCTCAAAAAACAATAATGTTATACAATTATATGAATCTGAAAAGCATGGAAAGTGTAGCTAATCTTGAAAAACAACAATGCTATACAATTGTATGAATCTGAAAGATTTGGAAGTATTGTGAAAAAAAACTTCAGATCATTAAAAAAAAATACCATAACTATTTGCCCAGAAAATCACAAGGAAGACGCAAATTTACAGTTAAAACATTAATATGCCATTATCGACTACTGCAATAATACTAGAACATTTCAAAACTTTGTTAAACATTACTATAATCTCCATGGTTTACGTAGAGGGCAAGACGCTACATGTAACAACATACAATATATCGAGAAGAACACCTTTTAAACAAGGGAGCCACTGCCGTGGTGGTAGTCCCTGCCGGGGTTTGCTTCAATTAGTTAATAATTAGTATACATTATAATTAGTATACACTCAATCGATGAAAGTGACCTGAGGGATATAGATTGATGAAAGTGACCTGAGGGATATATATATAGATATAATTTCAGAACTGCACGAAGGAATGGTAACTCGGTTACCCAGGTAAAATTTAAGAAAATATGGAAAGATTTCATCCTCCTTAGAAAGCTTGACAAAAGTTGTTGCAGAACTAGTAGAATTCTCAACTAGTAGTGGCAAAATGGACATACCATAATCATTTGTCCATTGCACATAGTGGGGCAAGAGTCTGTCCACAATGTCGTGACTGATAGGCTCCATGTCTTTAGCGGCCTCGCTCTCTCTGAGTTTAGTCATGTCAGACAGATTTCCACTAATAAAACGAGGCGGTGGCCCTCTGATTCCTTGCCTTTCCATAATCTTCTTGATGGTTCGCGGCTTCCACCAGTATGTGTAGAGAAAATTGCAGAGCTGCTTGCAAACGATCATCGCCAAACTTAACAATTGCAGAAAAAGTAGTGCCAATAATGTTTTGACGATATAATGAGTAGCAGGAGCTCCTCCTTCCTCCGATGGAGACATGGCTACAAAATATAAAGAAGCTGTGTCTGTCTTGGAAGAGGAGATGCAATTTATAGACTCAAGAACTAAAGGTGAGGACAACGTTGGCGTTCCGGGGGTGTACTTTGGTGAGGACATGTGTCCATGCTTATCGTCCATCTATTTACAATATGTCGATTAATGTAGAGCGGATTTTAATAAAATATTTCGTGTTATTACTCCAGAGTAGGTTTTTAAGGGAATGAAAATGTCTCGCAGTTTTCATGGAGATTGTTTTTCGTGACACTATGCCAATTTAAATGAGTGGTCCAACATTTATCACGTTTTTCATCTTACGTTTTTCATCTTAATTTTTTTATCTAGTGAAAAAAAAAATTCGATTAAAAATGAGATTTGAATTTTCAAATAAATTCATTATTTTTAAATATTGTAGGGAAAAGGTCTTTTTAGATACTTGGATATTTCCATTGTGTATATCAAAATTTAAATTTAAATTCATAAATATTTCACCTAGATTTCAGATAAAATAAATTTAAAAATATTAAAAAAAATTAAAACATTATGATAATATTATTAGTTCAAGATAAAAAAATATAATATCAATTTAAAAATATTATTAGAAAAATTTACCAAATTAATTTAAAAATATTATTAGAAAAATTTAATAAATTATAATAATTTTATTACAACTTAAATTGTGATTATTTCATATTATATTATTTAAAACACTCTTAAATATACAAATATATTTTTAATATTTTAAGATATTTTTAACGGCCCAGAACACGAAGATAGGAGCGGTCGTGTTCTGCTGCATGAGAGTCATTCTCTCTTTCATGCCACCTCGCCACCTGCAACTCAGCCCCTCCCCTGCCAACACTTGCACACAACACGTACTCCTAGTTCGTAATCCCTCCTATCTGTGCATTTTCGTCAAAGCAAAATCTGGATGAGCTGAATGAATTAACCCCTGCGAAATTACAGAGACAAGGAATAAGGAACAAGCATATAAGGTATGCGGCCACACTCTCTGCTCTGAGTAAGACTCTCTGCTCTGAACTTACTCAGGAGAATTAACTGCTCGACACTCTCTGCTACAAGCGAATCAAGGTACTATAATTTCTGAAACTTTTAATTTAGATATCTCTCTAATTTCTAACATCAAAACAAAATCGTTTTACAGAGTTGAGAGTTCTGTTTCTTGTTGCATAAAACATTACATTAATATACAGATTTGTCTCTTTATATTATAAGAATCATAGAAGTTCTCTATAATTTTTTGGGTCTATTGTAATTAATCAGCTGACTTCAAAATACAAGAAACAATACTAAAAATACATTCCATGAGTTCATCTCATCTAATTCTGATAGGATTAACATCTGGGAGAACAAAAATATACTTTACTCGATCTATGGATCAGAGAATTTAGATTTAATGAATAAAATATATATAGAGTACTCAAGCGGTGACATACCAAGCATATTCTTGAAGAAAAAGAAATTGCTAAGGCAGGTCTGAAATTTCAGATTAACATCTCAAACTTTTATTGCCATCATTATTCAAATATGTCCGAAATTATTTAACGCTAGGGAAACAGTATCAGAGACTTGGGCTTCGGTAAAGCCTACAAAATCGAAACTTGGAATCAGGGGCACTTGAATTTAATAAATTACAAACAACGAGTTTAGCATCGAGTGAAATTGACAAGTCGTTATTGATATAAGCTACCAATTGAGAATTCACTGGAAATGAAAACCCGCATAAAGTTTTGCAATAACAAACTTCTACAACATCCCAATGATTATTTTCTTGTGTCTCAGTAAGCATGGTGAAAGTAACTATGCCGAAATCCCCGCCGAGGTGTAGCAACAAACTTGGAATGCCCCAAACGCTGAAATTATTAATCAATGGCACCCACACTTGGTATAAAGTCCATAAATCCAACGAACCACTATAGGAATAGAGTGTACCTGCAAGATGAAGAAGAAAGGTACCCAAGTAAGCATTACTAACTTTATCGCTTTAAATTAATCCGAGAAATACAGATAATCCACCGAAGAGGAGGCAAATTAGCAGTCAGAAAGAGGATTAACCTGCTAGTTGCATTTGAGTCTCTATCGCAAGAGAAAAGGAATTAGGAAATGTACATAAAAAAAAATAAACCAAGAAATGAAACCTGAGAGACGGTAACACAAATCGATAAAAACGACAAGTGGAAAATGGAAGCCCTCCTTGCACCGGTTAGCCAACCAAATTTCCTTGGGGAGATCGTAGTTCTTGTACGCATAGAAGATGGGAATGAGGGCACCGGTCTGTGTACTCTGCCAACCATAGCACCACCATTCCATGCTTTTGGTTCAGAACCCTGCCAAAGACAAATTCAACCACAGACACACATAAAAGGCTTTAGATAAGCACGCCTAAGATAACATTCAGATTAACCCCGGAGTCAAGTATGCACCTTACCTATTAAAATATTCCTCAGTGGTAAAAATATCGTGCCAATAGGAGAGCACGACCCGAACCTTGTTGAAATATCAGTAAGAGGGGTTGATGTCCACACACCTGGAAATCACCTTAGTAAAGTTATTATAACTACAATAACCAGTAAGAGGGAATATGTGAATGGCGCAATCCCAATATGGGTATGAAAGATAAGAAATGATTCACATGTAGGGTTACCTGAAGCATTACCATTCCCCAACATGGAAAATAGGTTGCGAGAGATTTCCGTCAAGAAATGTTGCAGTGTGCATCACTCACGGAGAATTTGGTTACAACATATTTCGAGCTAAACCCCGAGAATTTCACCTTGAGAGCGGCATAGCAGGAAGTTTGTTTGTTACCTCACCTCACCTCACGTACCTCACCTCACCTCATGTACTCTCAAGTGGGTCAATGGACAACAAATAAATAATGTGGTGTTGCAGTGGTAAGAGGTGGCAGACGGTGGTAGCCAGCTGCGTGAGAGGTGAGACGTGGCAGCGATATAATAAACTTTACATGCGCCTAAGTTTCATGTATGTCATTACAATTTTTCAGACTTTGGATAAACTATAATTTGTTACCACATTGTCATTACAATTTTTTCAGACTTTGGATAAACTATAACTTGTCACTACATTTTTGCATTGGAATAAGCGAAGCCTGCAATAAGAGGTCCTTTCTTGCCCAGCCAAAAACTTTGGTTAAAATTTTGATAGACAATAATCTTCATTTTAAAACTTTGGTTAAACGATGATAACGTCAAAAAAAATATGGTCAAAGAATGAATTAATAGGCGGTCAACGATCTATCGATCGCTAATAGTCCCAGGCAGGGACTAATAAATATAAACTCATATATATATGATTTAAATAATGATATGCATATATGAACACCATAGAAATACCTTTTGTGCTATATATAATTTAAATGAAATGTAGCTGACAAAGAACCTCATTGATTTAAGCAATGAGATGCACATATGAACACCATGGAAATACCTTTTGTGCTAAGTGAAAACAATATATAATTGAAATGAAATGTCACTAATAAAGAACACTATTTTCCTCTTTAATTAAAGTTGCCACGTATGTAAGGTGAAAAGAAAAAGAAAAATGGGAAGAGATGTTACATCTCGCCTGCCCTTGCCGTTGCTAAAGACATCTTGGAAAGGTTTACCATGGGTGAAAGGTTGGAATTTCAAAACACTCACGCCTCCATTTTCACACCTTCCTCACTCGTATTCATACATCTTCATGGTGTAAAAAAAAAAAATTTAATTCAATTGGAAGTAAAGGAATATGTTAAATTAAATTTAACTTATTAAAATTTGTTTTAAATTTTATTTAAAACAAATTTTATAACAATCTTATCAAATAAAATAATTATTAAAAAATAAAAAAAATTTAAAATTTAATAGTCAGTTCTTTAAAAAATTCACCTTTACATGTGAAATGAAGTTGAAAAAAACATTCTTAAAATTATTATAATAAATTAAAATTTAAAAACATCTTTTTCTTAAAATATATATCTTATAAATTTAATTTAATTTAATATTTTAAAAAATATTTATATAATAAATCCATCTTTAACTTTTTAAAATAACAAAATTATGTAATTTAGAAAAATTATTAAAATATTTTGAAGTCGATCAAAGGTCTTTCCGCGATCAAATAAGCGCAACAAATCTAACAATATAGCTTTTGATATTTCAAGTAACTTTAATGTAAAACGGTCAAGATAAAGGAATTATTACTTTTGATATTTTTTATTATTATTATTTTTTTTTAACACATGGTGAATCGGTAACTATCAAGCTTGATCCAGGGGAGACCCAGGATCAAACCTCATAGCTGCCACTATAACACCAAGAGTATAACCAACCACCTGTAGATCGGGTATACTAAGATCCTATGATTTTAGCAAGAGCAGACTCATCGGGAGGGGAGTCCGCCCCTTTAGCCGCCACCATAACAGGTCACTGTACTCCGTGAGATTTGAACCGAGGTCTCCTAGGCTTCGCCCAAAAAGACCCACCATTGATATTTTACGATATAGGAACTTAGGAAGTAACTAGATGCATATAGTACGTGAACTAAGCGCGCTGCGCAACCAATCTAACAACGTATCTTTTGATATTTCAAGTAACTTTAATGTAAAACGGTTAAAATATAGGAATTATTACTTTTTATGAGATATATTTAGTAGGTGTCTTAGAGTATATTTATATTTGATGTAGTTTAATAATACAGGAAATGATTTTTTTAATTGTTTCAATATTTTATTTAATTGATAAACAAATTTAAATATTTATAAATAATAAAGTAATTCTATAAATAATTTATATTTTTAATTAATTAATTATAATTAAAATATTTAGTTAACTACAAAATATATTGAAGTTATTGGAAAATGTTATTTTATAATATATAAGTTTTTAATAATCATTTTTTTTTAAATTAAATAATTAATATTGTCTTGATTTTTTAGGTGGTTAATAATACTTTTGAATTACCAAAATATATTTAAATTAAAGAATTTGTATACATTTAAATTCAAATCTTTATTTATATACACGAAACTACATGATTCCCATCTCATTTTCTTATCGATTTCAACTTGAGACTTTAGATTTAAGAAATATTCTCTTAACTTATAATAATTGCAAATATGTCCTCTTGATCTAGGTGATCACATGCAAAATGAGGAGGGGCAGTGGTCGCATGTCACTTTTGCATGAAGTCTTAATGGGAATGGATGTGTGGCAACCATTCCCTAAACTCACTACATGCCACATTCATGGCAACAAGTTGAAGTTGCAGGTGAGGACAACAAAATCAAAGCTTGAGTGCGCCATGAATTATGTCATTACTGTGGACTCCGACATTCATTCTGACATCCATTCCTTTAACCTCTTTGCTCTGTGAGTGGATGGTCGCTAGGGGTTGGGAGTGGCAGTGAGGCTTAGGTTGTTTCAAGTCTATGGCAAAGATTTCACAAGCCTTCTCATCATGGTGAGGGAAAGAGGTTGAGCCAGAAGTAGCATCGGAGATTGTGGGCGCCAACCTCCCTCCCTAGCATCATCAGGGCAAAGAATAGTTTGATGAGGACATGCCCATGCATATCCGCAGCCTCGTAGCTACCATGGAGGCTGAGGAGAGATGAAACAAAGCCAATGGCCACTGGGTCATTTCAAATTTGTGCACCAGACAAGTTTGGGAGTAGGAATAAGCGAGGGAGAGAGTTGAAGGTAGAATTGTTGAACTCAACGCCTTCGTGGTTCACATGCGCACAATCTTAAGAAATTTGTCCAGAGCGATGTGAATTCCCTTTCCCCCTCCTCTCCCTCTTTCGGTGTCCTCTAATTCAAATGTAGGTACTAAAGTAATGGAATCCTCCCATTAAGGGAACACAATTTCCAGTCTGACTCACCTAGAACGTCAAGACAATAAGAAAAAGGTGGATTACAATCACATATCTTCAAAACCAGTTAGGCAGGAAGTGAAGTTACCTAAGCAGTGCGGCGCTGAGGGTCCAACCAAGGGGGATCCCTCACAAAAGGAAGTAGTTTCGTACACTAGGAGAGCATTCATCAAATGGGAGCATCCATCTTAGCTTCCTGAAGGATACAACGAGCCATTCCTCTACTTAGAGTTACAAGAACATGATACGAAGGAAAAAGATCTTCAAGGTAAGGCTCCAAGGAGCAAGCACATCTCACCCAAACCAAAATTGATGAGGACAAGGAGCAACCCAAACAAGCATGTTGAACTCCTTGGATAGCCATTCTCAAAGTCTTAATTTTACATGCCATTTATGTTTCAGTTATGTTTACTTTGTTTTGTTGTCATTGCATCACCATCATGTCTCATAACTATTTGGGAGACCATTTGGTTTCCCTCTAACGGGAAGCTAGTCTCCCCAATTTTCCTCATGGTTCTCTCATATTCAATCATGTTCATTTTGTTTTGTTGTCTCTTTGTTGTCATTTTGGTTTAGAACTCTTTTGGAGACTACATGGTATCCCTCTCATAGGAAGATGGTCTCCCCAATTCTCTCTTACCACATACATGTTTTTCTTTCTACAAACAATTACGGGATACAGACTATTCTAGACCTCCATGATTGTATGCATTCTATGTATATTTGTGAAAATATAAACAAAATTGCTTGCTGACAAAAAAATAATAATTGCAAAGATCTCTTGATTTCTAACAATTGCAAAGAGGTAGCTCTTGTTTCCATCTCACCTTCTCATTTTCTTATTAGAGGTCCTAACAAGTTTGAACTCCATCAATTTGATCTCCAACAAGGTTTTAGGATACCATTTTGGTCATTCTTCTCGTGTTTTACTATTGTCTATTATTTCTTAGTTTTTGGTTGTGTACCACAATTGAAAATTTATTGTTGGAGCCTACCATATTGTCAGCCTCTCTTGTAGAGTTGCTTTCTATATATCCTAGAAATTTAGGGGCCATCTATTAACTTTCCTTATCTCTAGGGAACAAATGGATGATATGTGACCATATTGTGATTTTCATATATGGGACATTTGTAAATGGTTTTACAACCTATATTGTGTACATGATAATTAGCATGGGATTGAACTTATGCCTATTTAGTCAGGCCCCAACAATTGATAGCTCATCATACACAAAGGAAATTGTAGTAAGATCAACCTTTCATTCCCTAGATTAATATCCACATTCCTTTTACCATGGATAATGGTGTAAATGATGATAAATGGTTTGATTAGGATTATATATATATATATATATATAATATATATAATATATATATATATATTATATAATATAATATATATATAAATATACATATATATATATATGATGTTAAGCTTGGAAGGACCTTTTTTTTCTATTTATAAAAAGCAAGTTTACACCACATACATGAGATAGGTGGCCTCAACTTGCCCAATGGGAAACCAAGTCTGTTGGCCACCTATCCTCATTATAATCCATCCAAAAACAATAAAGTATCATACGTTCTAACCAAGATATATACGTATCAGTTTCATGATAAGAGTCTATATGTCTATCTAACATAAGCATGCATATTTAAAAGTAAATGCTACCCTCAAGTACCAAAAAAAATGCCCAAGAAATTGCCTATTCCTGTTTTTCTTTTGAGGCTGGCTCAATTGGTGTCGGGTCCTTGGCAGAGTCACTAGGCATCTCAGCTAGCTCGATGATGCATGGGATGTGCCTTTGGATTCTATCTAGGCGAATGTCCTGCTTGTGCATCTAGAATTGGATCGTCTGCAAATCTTTTTTATAGTTAGGCATGTCCTAGAGAGTCAATGCCATCCCCACTGAAATTTGCTCCATTGCCTTCCCCATAAGGCTCTTCATGAGCCAATATAGATAGAGGGTCTGCTTAAACTGTGTGATTCTGCCTCTAGTATTTCCTGGATCCAGAATTACTGCTTCCTAGTTCTCCATCTCCTCCTCGGATTCATCTTCCTATTTTATTTCCCCCTCCCAATATTTCAATAGCTTGCAGATGCCAGCATTTGTTCCCTCCCTATAGGTTGTCGTCACTTCACTGATGAGGTGTTCTACAGGTTTCCTCCCTTGTCTTGGTTCCGAGGTGCTCGGATTAGTTGCTCGAGTTGGCTCCCACCCCCTTCTACCGCATCCTCTTCCTTTTTCCAGTCAGTCCATCTCTACTCTATCCCCTGCCTATTCAAAAGAAAAATGGATTAGCTCTCTGTGCCTCTCTGGCATAATTCGGGTGTCCCACCCCTCATGCATCTAAGCACAGTTTCCTCTGCCTAGATGTGTCTTCCCATTCCCCTCTATCCTTTCCTGAGTTTTCCAGCGAGGTTGAGTCTTCCCATGCCCCTCTGCCCAGTAATGTTGCACCACTCCTTTGCCCAATAAAGCTGCTCCACTCCTCTGCCACTCACTATACAATCGCTCATGCATTCTGTTTGCCTCACCACTCACATTGTAAGCCAGTTTCTCTTGACTACGCATAGGGGGAGCTTCCCATTTCCATACCCAGTCAACACTCATAGCTCTCATAGCCAGCCCATCAAGCCAGACCACAGTCACCCCTAGGTGAGGTTGTGCCTTCCCTTGCCCCTCTGCCCAGTGATGCTGCACCACTCCTCTTCCACTCACTATTTTGTCACTAATTCATTACTTCTGCCTCACCACCTGCATTGTCATATAAATTCTCTCGACTACACATAGGAGGGGATTGTCGTTCCCATACCCGGTCAGCACTCATGGCTCTCATAGCCAGCCCTCCAAGCCAGGCCATGGTCACCCCTAGCCTATGCTGGTCTCCTCGGCCTTCCCCCCAATTTCCCTCCCCTATCATCTCCTGAACCCCCCAACCATAAACAAATAGAGTTGCCATAGCAAGGGACTTGAAAGACCAAGAAACATACCTGAGAGTGCTCGGTTGATACCATTGATGGCAGCTCCACTTGCTTGCTCCCGTGCTCATTTGTCCACTAGCGATCGCAACAATGTTATTCTCTCTAACCCAAATTCCTTCTAATTCCCACTCTATCTTACCTTGTTGCTTCACCTGTCCTTCCTTTCACGCTGTTTGGTCAATTTAGTATTCCTAAATTGATATCATTAATTGTCAACCCGGGGCTCGTAAGCTGATGAAGTGAAGGTGTACTATATGTACTTAAGCAACCTCTTAGAGCTTTTTGTTGTTTGGGGGGTGTTGTTTGTGATTAATTTATCTTCCTAAGATGGAGTGATGTATTTATAAACAAATGAGTGATGGTGTGTGTGGAGTGAATTCTAGATGAGTGAGGGTGTGTGATTAGTGGTTCTAACTACTTGCTGAAAAGGAAAACTTGAAGGAAATAAATGAATTAAAATGAACTGAAAGCAAAGAACCACTTTCTAATGGCATTAGACACCATTCATGCTGCTGCAAATAAAAGGTAAGAAAAATCACTTAAAAGACCAATGATAATGTTTATCTCTTCCTAACTCTTTGCCTCTAACACATAGTACTGTGTAAGACACGATTAGGAAGTAGCTAAAGATAAGTCTAAGAAATGATAAAAATGAGAAAAATCTACTTTAAAGACTAGTTATAATGTTTTGCTCTTTCTAACTCTCTGCTTCTAGCACATAGTATTGTGTAAAGCACGATTAGAAAGTAGTTAAAGAGTAGTCTAAAAAAGTACCCAAAGTCAACTGCAAGTTATTAGTATTCTGATCTCAAAAAGATAAACAGTTTATAATAAAGAGACCATTCATATGTTAGCAGGCAGATTTGAGAAATAAAGCTAAAAATCAACTAAGAAAATAAAGTAAAGGCAGCAACTTTGAATCTATCAACTGAAACT
>APFE030249974.1:19861-106490 GCA_000404065.3 Pinus taeda
TTGAATCCTTAGAAAGTTTTCAAAAACCCTCATGGCAGCCTACACAACCATTGCTTATATGATGTCAAGAGCTTATGTGTGAAATTCACCAACTTGCTATTAGATATTTGTCAAGCTTCCCTTTAGGCTATCACTACTCAATAATGTTTTCTCCTCAAATCTAGTTTGGGATCTCAAGTTTTATTTAGAGTGAGTATACCCTTGGGCATGAAACACCTATTTTATCATGGAAAGTAGTTGGACAATGCTTCTTCTCTCTTAGTTTAAAGCTTTGGTAAAGATGTTATTGCTTTCATGGTTCTTCATTTGTGTGGGGGGGACTAGAGGCAATCCTTCCTCCTTTCAAACTGTTCCTTATAAAGATGTTGTCCATGCCGAAATGTGTGACTAGGTTCGGTCTTCATAATGTATATTGTAATCATGATTTTATATATTTTATATTAAAGAGAAAAGAAAAAATATTATTTTCATTCTTGATGAATGGGTTTCATGCTTAAGATAAATTCATTCGTAGGTCAAGCACCCATTGTGTCCTTCTAGGTTTCTCATACAGTTATGAAGTCAAAAGAGTCCTTTTCATACACGTAAGACCCATTTGGGCATGTTGTATCTTGTAAAGAATTTTTTATGAAATGTCAAAAGTGTCATAAAGACCCTCAAAGACCTTGTCGAACATGTGAGCCTACAACAAGGATCAATTTGGCCTCAAGGGAAACAATTTGACCCCCTAAGAAGCCTCTATATAAGGAAACTTCGATTTCATTTGGAACAACAATTTGATCAAGCACGAAGTAGTTTAATCTCCTCAAGAGAGAAGTTAAAAAGGAACGCAAATCAGGGAAAAGAAGAAGAGAAGCAAGATCAAAGTTTTGGACCTCTTTCTCTCTCTTATTAGCATTTCTAAAGTTTCTAGTAGACCAAAATTGTAGAAGCTATTGGGGAAGTCATAGTTGCAGAAGAAACTATTGTGTAAGTTGAAGTTGAAGAAGAAACTGCTAAGGAAATAGAAGCTGTAGAAGAAAATACTAGGGAAATTGAAGTTGCAAAAGAAATTTTTGGGGAATTCAAAATGGCAGAACAAATTGCTGGGGAAGTCAAAGTTGCTGGAAAGTCAAATTTGATGCTAGGTTGAAGTTTCTAGAAGATGCTAGATCAAATTTGTTCGAGAAGTTATCGGGGTCAAATTTACTTGAAAACTTGTTGGAAGTTGTGAATGTTTCCTTGGTTTTGGAAGGGTATTTGACAAGGGTTTTAGCTCTTGGAATTCCTCATTTGAAGTTCTATAAGAAGAGAATAATTCTTGTGGGTTTTCCTCTTGAGAGGGAGGTTTTGGCCCTGGATTACAACCTACATTCTATAACCTCTTATCTCATTGGTGTTTATTCTTTGGTAGATGTTTGATGATAGGAAACACAATAATATTTAATATTTATAAGAAGCTAATCAATTGAAGTATAAATGCATCACAATCAATTATCAAAGTAAAAAAAATCATCTAACTAAGATGCTCCTACATTTGTCAACATGAAATCAGAGCTATGCCGACAACAACAAGGAAATGAACATTGATTTTTATTGTTTGGTTGATGTTTGATGATAGGAAACACAATAATATTTAATATTTATAAGAATCTAATCAATTGTAGTATAAATGCATCACAATCAGTTATCAAAGTAAGAAAAATCATCTAACTAAGATGCTCCTAGATTTGTCAACATGAAATTAGAGCTATGGCGACAACAACAAGGAAAGGAATCTTGAAGAATATCATCAATTGAAGTAGGATACCTAAGCGCAAGGTACAATAATATCATTAAGAAGGACTAATTGACACATCATTTTGAAGGAAGGAATTAAGGAGCATCAAATAAGACTACCGAACTCATCTTAAGGATCATATAATCTAGAAGGATCAACACTTTGTGGAAGAAGGATACCTCAAAAGCCCTAGCTCATTCAAAGAAGGATTGTACACTTGAAGAATCCTTAGGAAGCTAACACATTCTACAATAATCATCCAAGGAAGCCAAAGGAGGAATTTCCATCATCATCAAAGGAATCAGGACTAGCTCCCTCTCTTGGAAAGGAACCATTCTCATCTTTGAAGAAGGAATACATCTTCAAGAAAGAAATCATCATCAAGAAGGATCCCCAATTATCAACATCATCAATAAGGCATTAAGTTTAAGATATCATCTTCAAAAGAAGCATATTCACTTGACAAGTAATTATTTTCTATTTATGTATGAATCTGCTATCAACATGATTTCATTCTGGAAGGAGAGAAACAAATTAGTTGGGTCATCAAATTTCCTTGCATGGAAATATAGGATATATTTGGTCCTCATAGAGAATGAGGTTATCGAATGTGTTAAGGGTTAAATCTCCAAACCATATCAAGAGAAGGATCAAGAACTATTGCAGTATATGAAAGGGGAAATAAGGGCACAAACAATCATCATAGAATGAATCAAGGATTCCCTCATCCCTTATGTAGCAATGTTGGATAAATAGAAATATATCTATGAAAAGTTGGTAGAATTGTTTTACATAACCACTACAGGAGAAGTTATATCATTTAGAACCAAATTACACAAAATGAAAGTATCTAAGGATGAGCCTCATACCTTATGAGGGTATCTCAAATAATAGATAAACTATAAGAATTAGGAGAAATAATGTCCTATAAATAGATGACCACCATTGTGCTCAATGCACTATATGACGAAGGGGAGGAATTTGTATCAAGTATATATGGAAAGAAGGAAGCCACTCCATTCAATGAACTTTGGTCATTATGTAAGCTTGAGAAAACTAAGTTGAAAGAAAAGAGTAATCTTGGATCAAATGAATAAGTTCAAGCATATGTTTCCATGGCTAGGAGAAAATGAGAGTTTGGACTATTTAATTCTTGAAAAAAAAAAGATCAATATTTCAAAGATACAATGTTATGACTGTAACGAATATGGAAACTTTAAAAGGTATTGTCCCAAACTCAAGAAGGACAAGAAGAAGACAAAGAAAAGAAATGAATCCCATGTTACTAAAGAAGTGGAAGAATCAAGAAAGAAAAAAACAAAAAAGGAGGAAGTAAAAGATCTCTACTATGACTGAGATAACCTCCTTCACTTAGTTATTTTCAGTTATAGAAGAGAATAGAAAGCATCAAAAGTATAAGAAGATGAATTATAGGAAGATGGATATGACATCATCATAGAAGCATGGAAAGATAGCTAAAGTAGAAAGTCTACATGGTTATAGCAGTCATCGTGATAGAAATGGAATCTCCATTAGAAGCATAGAAGTACAACCAAAGTAACAATATATATAGTTGGAGGAAAGTCATCTAGCAAGATAGAAGATAGATAAATCATCATATATCATCATCATTTGGAACAATAATTCGTAGAATGAGGATCATCAGGGTTGTCCATTAGAATCCTCATTATAAAGTTCACCTCGACTAATAAGAAGCAAGTTCCTCACAGATAGTCCACATTCCACCTTGTGTGCGATCCACTAGTAAGTTATGATGACCAGGATGTCTAACATGTCACATTAATTCAATTACTTTCATCTTCAAGCAAGGAAAGAAAACTTCTAGAAGGAAGTCTAGATGACGAAAAGGAGGAATAGGTATGTACATATTTGATAGATAAGGTCATTCCATCATATAGTTGTAGAAATAATGGTTGAATCATTTATCTCATGAGAACAAATGATGAAGAAGAAATTATTCCATTAGAATGATTCATGAATGCATGTATAAAATGTTCCTTAAACTCTTCTATATATTAAAAAATTAAGATCAACACAATATGACCTCATGGGGAATATGAGGTGGTTTTTGACTATGGTTCCTATGATGAAGGAACTATGTATAGAAGTTCCCGATGAAGTAGTTTGTGAAATATGCAACTACAGTCATGTATGATGAGATAAGTGATCAAAATATGTTAAGTAGAAGAATTAGCTATGAAATATCTATGCAAGAAGAAGGTATGAGGACCCCAATATGTATACTTCAAAAGAAGAATCATGTCAGTGAATGTCTTGGATATGGAATCATATATGTGCAAGGTATTGATGTTGCAGGAAGTTGATGCCATGATGAAAGGTCATCATAAAATGATAACTTTGAGTTGATGTTCATTTTCATTTTGAAAACATTTGGTTGGGTTGTAACATGCCTACCAAAACAGGGTTATAGAAGTCACCTACAACTAGTACTCATGAGAATGGATGGAAGATCCTGAAAGAAGCATGACCTAGAAGAGGTAGTTGTATGAAGGACAGTGATATGTGCACTAGAAGATCACATGTTGATGAAGAGAAGGATGAGATGACTATTTGTTCAACACTATGTTTAAGATAAAGTGATATAGAATATGGATGATTCCCTATGAAGGATTTATTTTGAAGAAGGCTCGACAATGAAGAATATGAAGTTCATGACATGATGTAGAAACAGGATCCCTACAAAATAGATGATAGTACTATGATATCCACCATGAGAGTTAAGAATTGCTATTAGAAACAAGTCCCTAATTGAGAATGATCTTGGGAACATTCCTTTTATAGGAATGTGTAGATCATTCTCAGTTGAGAGGGAAATATAGACACATCATTCTTATCTTATTGTTATGAAGAAGGAATGGAGGAATGGGTAAGCATCTAAGATTTATTTTGTTTCTCTTTGATGAAGTGGTAGGGAATCCAATAGGAAAGAGTAGTTGAAGAGGAAATTCCTTGAGGATGTGTTATTCCAAGACAGGGATGGTCCTGAAAGGACATACCTTGTGAACATCCATATGGGGTATTTTACTTAAGAGATAATGAAGATGTTGTTTATCAGTCATTGTCTCACAATAATTATGCTTTGATTTTTTGGAGAGATAGAGTTGTTAGTCACGATCTAGCTATGTGAAAATGTTGGTTGCTATGATCAAGTGCATTGATGTAACCTGAGAAAATGGAGTATGAGATGGCATACCAATTTGACTCCTCTTATGATAATTCTTCAGTATGAGAATGCCCAAGTACCTTGTATGGATTAGGAATATCTTTGTAGTTAAGAGGGAATGTTTAAATGTGTAACTAGGTTCAGTCTCTTCAATGTCTATTGTAATGATGATTTTATGTATTTGATATTTAAGAGAAAATAAAATTTATTATTTTCATTCTTGATGCCTTGGTTTCATGATCAAAATAAATTCATTTGTATGTAAAGAACCTATTAAGTGATTGTAGGGTTTTTCATAGAGTTATTAAGTCAAAAGATTGATTGTCATACATGTAAGACCCATTTGGGAATGTTGTATCTTGTAAAGAATCTTTTTGTAAAGTCAAAATTGTCATAAATACCCCCCAATACCTTGTCAAACATGTCGATCTACACGAAGGATTAAGTCAGCCTCAAGGATAGAAATGTAACCTCCTAATAAGTCTATATATAATGGAACCTCGAATTCATTTGGAAGAATATTGGATTAAGCAAGAAGAAGTTTGAAATCCTTAAGAAAGAAGTTGAAAAGGGATGAAAATCAAGGAAAAGAAGAATATTATCACGATAGAAGTTTTGTACCTCTTTCTCTCTCTCATTATCATTTCTAAAAGTAGGTTCTAGACCAAAATAGATGAAGTTTCTGGGGAAGTCGAAGTTGCAGAAGAAATTGTTGGGGAAGTCGAAGTTGTAGAAGAAATTGCTAGGGAAATTGAAGTTGCTGAAGAAAATTCTAGGGAACTCAAAGTTGGAGAAGAAATTGTTGGGGAATTCAAAGTTGCAAAATAAGTTGTTGGTGAAGTCAATTTTTTTGCTATGTCAAAGTTGTTGGAAGTTGCTAGAGAAGTTGTTGGAAGCTATGAAGGTTGACTTGGTCTTGGAGGGGTCTTTGACAAGTGTATTAGGTCTTGGAATTCATCATATTCCTTATGTGTCTTTCCCTCAGGAGGAGATGTTTTGGCCCTGGCTTAGAACCTACTGTTTTTGTCCTCTTGTCTCATTGATCTTTATTTTTTGGTAGTTTTTTGATGATAGAAAACAAACTAATATTCAAGTTGAAGAAGAAGAAGTTAATAAAGTTAAGTAAAAATATATCACAAGCAACTATTGAAGTAAGAAAAAACATCTAATTACATTGACACTAGATTTCTCAATAGTCTTTGCTCAACCCCAAAGGAAGATCAAGCCCATACATCTCATTGGTCGTTTCAGTAAACAAATCTCACGAATTTCTCTCCCTGGACATATCTCATTCAGATCTAAAGGATCTTCATCATTTGTATAAATAGGAAGCTCTAATATGTCATTTTAATGCATTTTGTCCTTGTACGGTAGGTCTCTACAAATGGATCCATTCCATATGGACTAGGTATTGCAATATTATTTTCTTCTCAATGGGATTCTTCATTGTGTTGTCTGCTGTATTATAAGATTATTAGAAAGATTTATCGAAAGGGCCTTGGTTTTGCAACAATGGTAGAGTATTTTTAACCCCTTGGTTCCCAAATTTTGACCATTCCACAACTGTCACTACCATGATGCCAATATGGGTCAAGCTTCTTGATGTCCCAGCTCACTTTTGGCACTACAAAACCTTTAGGAAAATTGTAGACTATTTGGGTTGTTAACTTACTACTGATTCCTCTCGTGGGAAACTTGTTGTATACACCTATGAAAAAATCTATGCTAAAATTAATATCAGTAAAGGGATTCCATACCAAATCAATTTGAAAATTGGTGGTTTTCACTGGGCGCAAGCTTTGGACTATGAAAATACTACTTTTTGTTTTCATTTCTTTCATCAAACAGGATACTTATAGAATTCTTCACTGGTGTTTAATTATCAACATAAGAAGAAAATATGTAAGCCCAAACCTAATTGTTGGAAGCCCTGCAACCCTCCACTTATGCAGGGAAATGCCTCATCTACTTTAGGAAAGTACAATGAACAACAACCCAACTACAATCAGATCTGCATCACAAATTGCTACCATCTTCTATCAACTCACACTAAAAATATTGTTGCTATTGCTCCAACTTCTACCACTACTGCTACTGATATTGCTTACTTCTACCTATGTCTACACACTATCACAACTACCACACATATTGTCACAATTGTCTTATTGTCATTATCAAAGTCACTACCAGATCCAATTCATTATCACACATTGTTTTACTGTACGGGCATACTTGTAAAAGAGATACATCGTCACTATAAATTGGACACAACAATACATAAAGGTCACTTCCAAGGTCATTCTATATCAAAGGTTATTGTCATACAAGTGTATTGTCACTAGCTTGTATCAAGATCATTCAGGTTTCTATCAAATGGATGAAGGCCATGTCACATATATTAATTTCGCACTATCACATTAACACACCAACATAATTTTCCTAACGTCATGAAGCCATGAGGAGGTCATTGCTATCAATATCACTTCATAGTTATGTTGTTATGGGGATCAATTAGGATTACAAGATCAAAGTAATGTTAGAGTTATTGCATAGTCATGTTGAGGTTGTTGCAGTCATTCTCATAAAAAATATGCTATCATATAGGATTATCTTTGTTAGTAACATAAAAGGCATTGTAATAAAATTATCAAAAAAGCTTCTTATTTCATATATGACACTACCGTTCTAAGGTCACTGTAACTATATTTCATCTAAGTCTGTCATTGTTAAGAACTTTTTGCTCCAACTACATTATGCCCTACTATTATGAAACTTGTTTCTCACTTCTTTCAACTTAACTTTCTTTCTCACCATGGATACAACCTCTTACTAATTTGTTGTTCTTAGGAAACACTTCAATATAATGTCGCATGGATCATGGTCTCATTTATTTTCATATGGATGTCCACACATGACTATTATATTGGACATTGTGATATGCCTGACTATTTTAGAAGAGGTTTTCTTGTCATATCATCATGTCACAATCAGTGTAAGGGTAATTTTCATATTAGATAGACAAAACACAATTACATTATCCACTACTGAGTCCTATAATGCAATCCTAACATTTTTTAAGTTTATAATCAATTTCTTTAGGATATTGCAATTAATATTTGCTCTCTCAAATGATATCATTGTCTAGGGCACATATTTGTAGTGAATTCTCAACCACAAGAACTCTTCTCCATAATATGAATCTCATTCCAAGAATTGTTTGAGCTAGTACATTCTACGAACAAGGAATAGATCAATCTTTCAAATCTCAATTCTAGAAAATTACTTCCATGGAGATGTTCTTTGGCCAATATATTGGTCTTTACTTGTTATCGAAGAATATCTTCCACTTCTCAGGTAGCATCTAATATAGAAATAGAGGTTAATGGTTTCATGGTGAAATTCTTATGGGGGAGGCTACTATTGGTGGTACTAACATTTTCTATCTCCTTATTAAGGAACCTTTCCACTCTAAATGTAATACCCTATCCAAAGTTTAGGAAACAAATATTCTTATGAGGACAGATTAATCGTTGATGAGTCCAAGGACTTCAATGATCATAGTCTCATCTTCATTACCAATGTAGTCAGAATGTGATCATTTCACAAGGGTACTGGACTAAATAACAATAATTCCCTTACTCAATGTGTCAAGATTCAATATTTATCTTTATCTTCAACATAAATACATCTTCTTGTATCTAGTCATATGTTACTTAAATTTCTTCATGTGCAAGACTTTCTAGGAAGGGATCTCCATGCTATAGGATTCCTTTATCATACCAACTATATTGCATATTCATGCATGGTTACAGATTAAAATTCATGGTCATCCTCCTCTTTCTAAGCATTCCGCCATATGCAAAAAGGCACCACGAATGAAAATATTTGAGTCCAATAATTTTCCACATAGGATTAATTATTTAGTCAATAGGTGCACATAGGATTGCACATTGGATTTATAAAATCAATAGGACCGTGATACTTCTCATATTCTAACTTCATGAATGCCTCAAGACACTAGAGATAGTTCTCATATAATTTAAAAATTATATTGAAGCAACATAGGAGATCTGAGCTACCTGAAAATTTCATATAAGTTGACCCTAGAGGGTCGAATGATGATAGATGTATTTCTAGAATATTTTAGTATATGTATGAGATACCTACAAAATACATTCAAACCAAATGAATCCCTAGCCTAGAGATGCAAGCCATAACCCAAAATTAGAACCTTGTCCCAAGACAAATTTAAAGAAAATGACTTACAATGAATCAACCTTTGAAATTCAGAGAAGAGGAATTCTAATGAAGAATGATTCAGTCCCCATGAAAACCCTTGACCAAAAATACAAAAGTGTGAGAAATAATTTGATTTATTCCACTGGTTCTCTTTATTTAGAAGATTGAAATTTGATGGATGATTATTGGGATGAATCCATTATGTAAATATATAGTAAATGATGAATACCATATGTAGGATAACACACGTGAAGGAGGGAAATACAAAGTTTAATTTTTGAATATTTGGCTCCCTCAACTCACTTTCCTTAGAGCATATTTTTAATTTTTTTTATTCCCTCTCATTTGGATCATAGTAAAAGTACCATGTACATTAGATTAATTTTATTTTGACTACAACAAGACAAATTTATTTTCTTAGCAAGTATAGATTTTTCACATCAGAAACCCTTTTGGGTCTTTTTCCATAATGAGGATGCACCATATTTAACTGAGCATATCTCAAAAACTGTGAAGACCCATGAGATTCTCTAGATATCAACAAAATCAATATGAGTAGGAGAATTCAATGCTGACGGTCTCCAAGGTAGACTCACAAATATGCTACTTCAAATACTCCAAAAAATATGAGGTGTGCTCATCCTTCAAGGAAATCAAACCCTAGAGCTAGTGTTCACAAGTGCATCATCTCATCCATAATAGCGAGTCATACTAAGGACATCATTGAATATACACACACACTTTGAATTTCTACACCTGTTTCATTCGCTATGTCAACCTACACCCACTTTGACATCAATGACGACATAATAAATAAGTATTTCATGGGCAAATCGCTCTTGCGGACAAGAATGACATCCTTAGACTTACAAATCAATTCGAGAACAAACATGACAATGCTTACTATATTTCTCTAGTAAATTTTGAGTGGGACTTACTTGTTTAATGAAGTATGTCTTCACCTAAATCCTCTTCCTTCTTGAATTGTTGCTCCACTTCATCTCTGAAGACTAGAACTTTCAGTAACAGACATGAACAAAGATATCAGAGCATATTACTAATGAATGAGTTCAATTAATTACTAATCAAAAGATCAAGGAGCTTTGATATACTGAATGCAAATAATAAGCAAATCATGTGAGAAAAATAGTATATATTGTATTAACAAATAAAAGGGAGAGATTACAACCTAGGTCTTGATGTCATAAGCCTCCACTCAAAAATATCCAATCCTTCCTTTGCAAAAAGGCCTTCAACCTCAATTGGAAAACATAATGGCATAAACCAAATAGATCGAATCCAACCTCTTCCCAATTGACTTGAACTATATTTATAGGAGGAGAAGAGGTTAAATATCCATTTTCCATGGGATGACATCGACAAAAATAGGAAATATTGTCCATAATGAGTGGGATCGGATCCATCCATACTGGGATGAGGTCAAGACAGATAGCGGTTCAAGTCCATGTTATTGGGATATGATTACTCAACAAGGATTCTAGAATTTCATTTTTATTTGCACCCATGTAGAAAACTTATCACACCTTTTAATGAATAAATGTGCAACAATGTTCATAGGTTGTAATGATATAACATGTGTTGTGGCAGTTTGTTAATGAGAAACTTGTGACAATGAATGAGATTAGGGTTTTTTTGATAATGTAATCCAGGATTCTTGTTGATCCAAAATTAAACAAGAACACAACAAAATTACATATATAACCATAAATACATAGATGTAGTAGAAACAACAGTTCATTTCATTAACATCAAATACTAAAGTATGCTTATGAAAATAATGGAAATAACACTAGCTCATGTGATGGTAGCTTATCTCTGAGAAGATATGTGGGATCTACATGCCTCTAAACTATGTTAAAATAAGGCTCAAAGGCCTATTTATTGTTGAGAAACAATGGAAAACCCTAAACATCCAAAAACCTAGCATTAGGAGATGAAGCGCCAAACTATGGGCCCTGTTTGGGTAAATTGGTACTATTGATTTGTCGTAGCAATGGATGTGGTATACGCATGAAAATTTGTGGAGAGGCTATAACTCATAAGATCTCCAAGACCTTGAAATGGTTTGTGGAAATTCCACCCAGTTAGAGATATATTAAAATAATTAATATTTTTAATAAGGTTCCTATGTCTAAACTTAGGAAAATTAAAATTTTAATAGATATTAATATAAAACTGGGTGAGAATGTTCAAAATGACATGGATCAATCCAAATATAATCTTATCCACTGATTAAAGAATTAATCTCAGCTGTTGAAGACTCAATAGGAAAAGTATAAGAGCAGGCTTGAGGGTCCATTGGAGATACACTAAGATTGATCAGTGAATTCGATTTTTTAGAGCTGGGTTTGCTAAGAAAATTCGAGCAACTGATCTTGTGTAGTGAGAGGAAGTTAGTACATAGAAAAGAGACAAAGATAGTTTCTCAGGGTTAGTGCAGTGCCTAAAGAGGATGATGCAGAGGTGGCCAGAGCTACGTAGAGGTAGCAAGAGCCACACAGAGGCTGAGGGGCCTACATGGTTGATGTATAAGGCTAGAGAGCTGATGCAGAGAGGTAGAAGGATGACACAGAGGGTTTAGTAGCTACATTGAGGCTAACAAGGCTAACATAGACCCTAGGAGAAGCACTGAAGGATTTTTGTGGGGAAGACTAACTGAATATTTATCTCCGAGAAGAGGTATTACTGTTGTGTAACAAACTTTGTTGGTTGAGCCAGTTTGGAACCCTAGTAGTACTCAAGAAATTTGCATAATAATAAAACCCTCGAAAATGTTGAATTAATTTTCTCGCATTGGGTTTTTCCGGTGACGATTGTCTAAAAATAACAATGTCCCTTATGTGTTTTTCTAATATTTCAGTTGTTGATCTATATATGGGTTATGGTTGCATTTGTGTTTATTTTCAGTATTTATGTGTATAGATAACTTGTTAAGGAATAAACAAGTAGGTGAAATAAACGAGATAATGTTGTAGGGATTTCTAACGTGTCAAACATAGAAATTCCAACATGGTATCAGAGTATTGCAAATCACAAGAGGACTAAAGGCACCAATAGATATCAAAATTTTGCAGTAGTAGCAACTGTCCTGAGAGACAAAGTTTCTCCTAAGATGAAGGCAGTAGAGAAGGAGTGATGCAGAGGGCTTGCATCATCGTTTTGAGATGGAGAGAGGGCCAAAGCAGAGGTAGAGAGAGAGAGAGAAGAGGATTACGAAGAGCCATGTCATCCTACTTAGCCAAGTAGGCTTGACGTAGTTGGCCAGAGGAGTGATTCAGCCTTTTTCGAGATTGCGCGGAGCTGGAAGGCTCAGTCTCTTAAGTTGTTGGGTCCTAGAGAGTTGTGGGTATATTGTGATTGGAAATCTAGCAAGGTGTAATTTCTTTTGGAGCAGAGAAATACCTAATGGTACAGAACCAAGGTAGAGGTAGTTGTTGCCTTGATGGATTTCTAGACAAGAAATTGAGATCTGAGTTGTAGTTGTAAAGAGGATTGCAGAGGAGCGGTTCGATATGTGGCGGGAAGATTTCTAGCTAGGAAATTCACATAGTGGGATATTTCTAGGAGGGAAGTTTAAACTCAGAGGCAATCTAGAAGAGGAGTGAAGATGATAGTGAATGGATTGAGGGAACATGATAGGTTGGACGGGGCATCCAACTTCATCATCTAGAAGGCCAAGATCTTGTCAGTCTTGGATAGACATTGCATCAAGGGCTTCACCTTCAGAATCATGTCTATTCCAATAGACCCAACTGATAATGAGAAGTACAAGGATGCAATGTTGATGGAAAAGTGAATAATCCTTGATGCGGTCAAGGACCATGTCATACCACATATTTCCGAAAGGAAAAAGGCAAAGGAGATGTGGGATACTTTAACAACATTGTATCAAGGCACTTCCATGCAGCAGAGGATGCTATAAGATAATCAGTGGCAATCGTATCAGATGTAGAAGGAGGAGTAGATAGATATATAATTCCTCAGATTGTAGGGGATTCGAGACAACTTACTTCAATAGGTACCACATCAGATCAGGAGCTCATGGTGAGGACCGCCCTGAATGCAGTCTCCGACGAGTGGGTGACATTTGTCCAATGAATTTTCGGTAGAGCTACTTTTACAGAATGGGAAGAGATGTGGGTGGATTTTCGCCAAGAAGAGATGAGATGGCTAACCAAGGCGGGGAGTTGCATCAAAGGAGGTGGAATCAAGACGAGGAGGAGGATGGAGCTTTAGCATCTGCAGTGAAGTGCTTCCATTGTGTGGAGCTGGGTCATTATGCATCCTAGTGTCCCAAGAAGAAGAATGAGGGAGAGGCTTATGAATCCAAGGAAGCTCCAGCTAAGGTGGAGAAAGAAGTGAAGGTTCATGATGACTATGCCATGAGTGCTCATGCACCTCTAGACAAGAGGTGGGGTGGCATCGAGTTGTAGTCAAGAGGACTACAAAAGATGAGGGGCAAGATCCTTGAGGTACCCAAACCCTTGGATCTTATCCAGCTACGAGAGCCCTTATTAGAAGTAGCATGATGATGGATTTTGGGTAGAAGCAAGATGTGATGGAGTGAAAAGGAAGTGCTAGAATGCAAAGGTTTATAGCAATGTATTGGGGGTTGCAGTAGTGCGAGAAGCACAAAAGTGTTTACAACAGTGCAAGAGGGACAGATGTGGTTGCAGTAGTGTGAGAGGCACTAAGGTTTTTACAACATTACAGAGATAAAAGTGAGAGCACATGATAGAATTAGAGGTAACTTCAGCATCAAGAGGCTTCTAGACTAACAACGATGTTAGTACTTGGGCAGATCAGTTACTTACTTCTCGGTAGTTGAGTTGTAGTGCAAGATTTAGCAGTGGTAGTCCCATAGGTAGCATGAGCAACATGATGAGAGGGAGCTGCAGTACATATGTAGCAGTGATAGTGCAAGATTCATGGGTAGCAGTACAAGAAGTAGTAATGCAACGAATTTTTGGCAATGGGCTAAGCATCAACACAGGTAACTATGTGAAAGAATTAGTGTGATGTTCAGTGCTGGAGCATTTACTAGAGTACAATCCTCGCTAAGAGGGAGTGTTGATTTTTGGTAGCATCAGATGTTCTCTAGCCATGGAAATTTGTGGAAAGGCTATAGCACATGATATCTCCAAGACCTAGAAACGGTTTGGGGAAATTCCATCCAGTTAGAGAGATATTAAAATAATTAATATTTTAGTAGGGTTCCTAAGTCTAAACTTAGGAAAATTAAAATATTAATGGGTATTAATATAAAACTGTGTGAGAATATTCTAAATGACATGGATCAAGACAAATCTAATCTTATTCATTAATTATAGACTTAATCTCAGTCATTGAAGACTCAAAATAAAAAGTATAAGAGGAGGCTTCAGGGTCAGTTGGAGATACACCAAGATTGATCACTGAGTTCAATTTTATGGAGTGGGGTTTACTGAGAAAATTCAAACAAGTGATTTGTTGCAACAAGGGGTAGTGAGAGTCAGCAAAGTGACTGAAGAGGCTAACGCAAAGGTAACTAGAGCTATGGAGAGGCATCGGGAGCCACAAAGAGGCAGTTAGAGACTACACAGAGGCCGAAGGGCCTACGTGGGTGACAGAAAAGGAAAGAGAGCTGACACAGAGAGGTATAGGGTTGACGTAGAGGGTTTAGGAGCTATGTTGAGGATAGCAGGGCTGACCTAGAGCCTAACAAAAGCATTGGAAGGATTATTTCAGCAGACTAGCTAAAAATCTATCTCCGAGGAGAGGTATTACTATCATGTAACAAGCTTGGTTGGGTGAGCCATTTTGACACCCTATTTGTATTCAATAAATCTGTATAATAATAAAACCCTCAGAACTTCTACATCGGTTTCCCGCATTGGGTTTTTCCAGGGAAGATTGTCAAAAAATAATGGTGTACCTTGTGTGTTTGTCTAGTATTTCAGTTGTTGATTTGTATATGAGTTAAGGATGCATTTGTGTTTATTTTCAGTATTTATGTGTATAAATAACTTGTGAAGGAATAAACAAGTAGGAAAAATAAACTAGATAATGTAGTAGCGATTTCTAACATGTCAGACTTAGAAATTCCAACAGGTATATCAACTTCCCAGGATCGTAACTTTCACATAAAATCTCTGACTCATGAGCAAAATACCTTGTTAGAAGGATTTATCAAAGGAATACAACTTTCGACTGGCTGACAATGGCCCATTACTAACATTGGGCATCTTTTTCGCAAAAAACATCGTTTAGGGCTTAAAAATGGCTCTGGAAGTTTAGGACTTGGAAAAACATCCAAAAATAGTAAATTGTGCTACAAATAAGGAAAATGAAAAATTGAAAGAAACAATGATGTGGGTCCAAGTGAAATAGTTGGGTGGTTTCCAATATCCACCTAGATCATTCCTCCCCTAGGAAGAAATGGTCCCCATTGCATTGAGTTCCTCCATGAGATAAGCAAACATTTGTTGAACTTGGTCCTTGGTGAGCTACTTGCCCTGGTGAATGAGTTGGCCTACTTTGACAACTCGATATAGTTGGATCCTTTGTCGTTGAGTGTTCTTGATCTACATGTCTAATAAGGTGATCCACATTAAACACTGGGTATAGGCCGAGGAATGGGGGAATATTGAGCTTAAATGCATTGTCTCCCACAGCCTTCGTAGTGGTGTAAGGACCATATCGGAGTGGTCTATGTTTATGATAGGCTTTAGTAAGCCATTCCTTCTGCAAATGCAACCAGTTTTTGTTGCCCACCTAAAACTTGTGTGGCACTCGATGTTGATCATGTCATTTCTTGTATTTGGCATTTGATTCTCAAAAATTTTGTTGACCTACTGGTGGATGTGTTGGATGTGCTCACTGATGATGCTTTCCTTGTCGGCTTTAGACTAGACATGAACCGAATATTCTTGAGTAGCCAAAAATGGTATGGCCACATAAATGGGGCATAGTGGCTGGAATCCCAATCCCATCTCAAAAGGGTTTTGCCTACTCGAGCTGTGGAGAGCTTGTTTATAACTATGTTGGACATAGGGGTGACTATCATCGCCTCTGCATGGATGCTTTGAGTTGTACATGCGTAGAATGTGTATGATCATCCTGTTGACAACCTCTGTTTGGCCATCATTTTGGGGATGGACTGTGTGGAATTAGTGAGCTTGGTGTCCAACATCGACTAGAGACAAGACCAAAATGTACTGAGGAACCTACTGTCCCAATCTGAGATGATAGACTAGGATCCCAAAGTGTACCCACACTCATTCAAAGAATATTTTAGTAGTGGCTTTTGTTGTGATATTCATCTTGTAGGCCGCCATAATGGCCATCTTCCACAATCTATCGATGACCACAAAAACAAATTCACTTCCATTTTTAGTAGAAGGAACGCTAGGCATGTATTCCATGGAGATGGATTGCCAAGGTTGACAAGGGGTAGGCAGCAGAGCATAGAGGCCTTGCTTCTTGATGGTCAATTGGAAATGGCACAAGTAGTGTAGGATCCGATGTAGTTTCTCACATCCTTTCAAAGACTTGGTCAATAGAAATACTTCTACAGTACTGTGACAGTTTTCTCAAACCCGAAATTCCCAATGACTTGACTATAGTGCACTTCCCAAATCATCTTGAGATGCTCACTTGAAGGAACACAAAGGTGTCCCAAGTGGGATAACAATTGATCCTTGAGGTGAGAATGTAGAACTTTCTGACCCTCCAAGAGCGTCTGGTATGTGTAGCTGAATTCTAGGTCACTTTTGCAGAGAACTGGTCAATCATAAGTCTCGTTCCCACAAGAGTTGAGCATGATGGTTAACACAATGATCAGTGTTTGGTTGAGGTAGTATGCAACATTATTGGTGTTTCCCTTCTTGTGATTGATATTCAAATGAAACTGTTGCAGGTATGTGGACCACTTTTGACGGTGATAATTCTACAACTTCCCTTGCATCTTTATGAACTGTAGGGTTAGTTGTCTATGTCAATGACTATTTGCTTCCCCAAAATGTAATGTCTGCATTGTTGGTAGGCCTGCACAATGGAATACATATCTTTGTCATAAGTGGGATACTTTCGCACTATGTTTGAAAGTGTCTCACTTTGATATGCCAATGGATGACCCTATTAAGTAAGGACTACCCCAATAACATAATCAAAGGTATCTGTCTCGATATCAAATGGTAGTTGCAAGTCTGGTAATGTGAAAACTGGTGGATAGTAGAGGTAATGTTTCAACTCTACTAGTGTATTTTATTGAGATTTAGACCAAAATAATTCATCTTTCGCTTCTCCCTTGTACACTTGACTCAAGGACCAAGTGATATGGGAGAATACCAACACAAACCTATGGTAGATATTCGCAAGACCCAAAAAACTATGAAGCTCCGTTAGAGTGGTATGGGTTGGCCACTACCAAATGACTTGGACCTTGGATGGATACACATGCACCCCCCCATTCAGCAATAATGTATCCCAGATACTCAAACTGCATCATGCCAAAAGTTCATTTCTTCAAATTGGCACATAGCCTGTGTTGTCGTAGTGTTTGGAGAACTTGGCAGATGTGGTGGAGTTTCTCTTCCCAACTATGGCTAAAGATCAGGATGTCATCCAATTATACTATTACAAATGAGTTGGTGAATGGTCGCAAGATTTCATCCATCAGCCTCATGAGGGTTGCAGGAGCATTCATCAACATGAAAGGCATAACAAACCATTCGAAAAGGCCCTCGTTGGCTTTCAAGGCAGACTTCCACACATCAAAGGGGTCAACTGGTACCTAGTGATATCCAGACTTCAAGTTGCTCCTGCTGAAATCTTTCCCCCCTTTAGTTGGTCAAGAAATTCATTAATCTATGGGATCAAGTACCTATTCTCAACAATGATCTTGCTCAGTGCCAGATAATCAATACAGAGTCCTGAAGCCCTATCCTTCTTCTATACTAACATGATCGGGCTCCCATAGGGTGATGAACTTAGTCAAATGTGACCTTTCTGCATCAACTCCTGAATTTTTCTCTTGATTTCGTCATTCTCCATAACAGAGCCTCGATAGATTGGTCCATTATGCAACGTCACACCTGGGGCATATCGATGAAGTGCTTGACTTGATAGTGCATAGGCACCCTTGTGGGGGAGGTGAAGACGTACTCTTACTCCTCCATGACCTTTTCCATATGTTGTTGTCATGCGGAGGGGCCATTTCTGGAGGTCATGGCCACTAGTTTCCTCTTTCCATGAGGGTGTATAATCAGGAAAACAAATTTCCTCATTTTGGAAATAATACTAGCTCGGGTAGTGGTAGCTTATATATGAGAAGAGATGTGGCGACTACAAGTCTCTAAACTTCATTATAATGAGGCCCAATGGCCTATTTATCATTGAGAAACTATGGAAAATCCTAAACATCCAAAAACCTAACCCTAGGAGATGAAGCACCAAACTATGGGCCCCATTTGGGTAAATTGGTACATCAACTTCCCAGGGTTGTAACTTTAGCATATGATCTCCATTTGATTCACACAATACCTCTTTACAAAGATCTATCTGAGGAGTACAACGTTCAAGTAGCCAAAACCAATTAATTGCTATTGGTCGCCTCTAGCTTCCCAAGAAACATCGTTTGGGGCCTCAAAATGACTACGAAAGTTTAAGGCCTAGAAAAACTACCAAAAACAGTAAATTATGCTACAAATAAGGAAACTGGAAAACCAAAAGAAATAATGGTCGATTTCCACGTGGAATAGGTGGGTGGCCACTAATATCCACTGGGATCATTCCTCCCAACTTAGGAAGCAATAGTCCCCATCACATTGAGTTGCTCCATGAGATGAGGAAAGTTTTGTTGAACTTGATCCCTAATGAACCACTTGCCTTGGTCAAGGAGTTGGCCTGCTTTGACAACTCGATATATTTGGATCCTTTGTTGTAGGGTGTTCTTGATCTACGTGTCCATGATATGATTAATTGTGTCTTGTTCCATGCATTATGGATTTAATTATGTAGGTGTGAGTTGTTCTGCAATGTGTGATGTGTCCAACAATGGTTGGAAGTATGGTTGAAGGTGGTCCACATTGAACACTTGGTGCAAGCCATGGAATGGGGGAATGTTGAGCTCAAATGCATTGTCTCCAACATCCTTGGTAATCATGTAAGGACCATATCATCCTGGTCTGAGTTTCTAATAAGCTCTGGTAAGGCATTCCTTTTGCAAATGAAATCAGACTTTGTCACCCACCTAAAACTTGTGTGGCACTAGATGTTGATGATGTCATTGCTTGTACTTGGAATTTCATTTCTCTAGAATGTCATGGACCTACTGGTGGATGTTTTGGATGTTCTCAATGAAATTTTTTTGTTGTCGACTTTGAACTGGACATGAGCTGAATCTTCCTGAGTAGCTACGGATGGTATGGTCACATCAATGGGACATAGTGGCTGGAATCCCAATCCCACATCAAAACGATTATGGCTAGTCGAGCTTCAGAGAGCTTGGTTATAGTTGTGCTCAACATAAGGGGGAATCTCATTGCATGTGCAAGGATGCTTTGAGTTATACATGTGAAAAATGTGCATGATCATGATATTGATGACCTTTTTCTAGCCATTAGTTTGGGGATGGAAATCTCTAGACTTAGTGAGCTTGATTTCCAACATTGAGTAGAGATTGGACCAAAATGTACTCAGTAAAATGTTATCCTTATCTGAGATGATAGACTGTGGGATCCCAGAGTGTACCCACACTTTTGCAAAGATGAATTTAGCAGTGGCTTATGCAGTGATGTTATTCTTGCAGGCCGCAATAATGGCCATCTTCGAGAATCTGTTGACGACCACAAAAACATTGTTATTTCCATGCTTAGTAGAAGAAAGGCCCGACATGTAATCCATGGAGATGGATTCCCAAGGTCGAATAGGGGTACACAGCGATGTATAGAGGCCTTACTTCTTAATGGTCAGTTTTGCAATGGCATAGGTGGTGCAGGATCTCATGTACTTCCCGAAATCATGTCGAAGATTCAACCAATAGAAATACTTTTCTAGTACTGTCACTATTTTCTCAACCTCGAAATTCCCAACAACCTGACTGCAGTGCATTTCCCAAATCATCTTGGCACGCTTACTTGAAGGAACACAAAGGTGTCCAAGGTGGCATAACAATTGATCCTAGAGATGAAAATCTAGAACTTGCTAACCCTCCAAGAGTGTCTCATATGTGTAGCCAAATGTTAGGTTGCTTTCATAGAGAAGTGACCAATTAGAAGTCTCATGCCCACAAGAGTTAAGCATGGTGGTTAACACAATCATTAATGGTCGGCTGAGGCAGTCTGCAACATTATTGGTGCTACCCTTCTTGTACTTGATATTCATATGGAACTGTTACAAGTATGTGGACCACTTCTGATTGTGATCATTCTCCAACTTCCCTTGCATCTTTAAGAACTCTAGGGGTTGCTGGTCTATGTCGATGACCGTTTGCTTCCCCAAAACGTAGTGATTGCATTTTCGGAAGGCATGCATAATGTAATACATCTTTTTGTCATAAATTAGATAATTCTGTACTCTATCTGAAAGTGTCTGACTGTGATATGACACTCGATGGCCTTGTTGAGTAAGGACTACCCCAATAGCATAGTTAGAGGCATCTATACCGATCTCAAATGGTTGTTGCAAGTCTAATAATATGAGCACTGGTGTAGAGCAAAGGCAATGTTTCAACTCCTGCTAATGCCTTCTATTGAGATCTTGAACAAAATAATTTTTCTTTTACTCCTCCCTTGGTGACTTGACTCAAGGGCCAAGTGATATGAGAGAATCCCAACATGAACTAGCTATATAAATTGGCAAGCACTAGAAAGTTGTCGAGCTCTATTAGAGTGGCTAGGGCTAGAGAATCCTGACTGACTTGGATCTTGGCTAGATCCACATGCACCGCCCATTCATCAATAATGTATCCTAGATACTGAACCTGTTCATGCCAAAAGTGAATTTCTCCAAATTGTCACATAGCTTATGTTGTCTCCATGTTTTGAGAACTTGTCAGATGCGGTGGAGGTGTTCTTCCCAACTCTGGCTGAAGATTAGGATGTCATCCAAGTATACCAGTACAGATGACTTGGTGAATGGCTACAAGATATAATCAAGCAGCGTCACAAAGGTTACAAGAGCATTCCTCAACCTGAAAGGCATAACCGTCCATTCGAAAGGGCCCTCCCTCTCTTTGAAGTCAGTGTTCAACACCTCGGAGGGTTCAATCAATACCTAGTGATATCCAGACATCAAGTCAATATTGCTTAAATATTTCCCCCATTTGAGTTGGTCCAAAAGGTCATCAATTCATGGAAGGAGGTACCTATTCCAGACATTGATCTTGTTCAATGACCAATAATCAATACAGAGTCTCCAAGTCCCATACTTCTTCTGTACTAACATGATCAAGCTCCCATAGGGAGACGAATTTCACTGAATGTGACCTTTCTGTATTAGCTCCTGAATCTGCCTCTTGATTTCATATTTCTTAAGAAAAGAGAGCCAATAGATTGGCCCATTAGGTGATGACGCACCTGGGGTCAAATTGATTGAGTGCTTAACCTGATAGTGCAAAGTCACCCCTGTCAAGGAGGTGAAGATGTCCTTTTACTCCTCCACAACCTTGTCCACCTTTTGTTGTCGTGCACAGGGGAACTATCTGGAGGTCGTGGCCACCGTCTTCTTTTCCTAAGGATCTATGATCAGGAAAAAATATTTCTCGTTTTTGTAAATGATCGTATTCCATTGTTTTGTAGTAACTAAAGAGATGGCGGTAGGTCGTGCTACCTATGGTATCCTGTCCAATGTATTTCCGAATGTAACAATAACAGCGCGAGGCCTTGACTCATATACAATATTCCACTTCCACAAGTATGGTTGGCCTAGTAATAAATTATAAATATCATTAAGAGCAATGTCACATAATACCTCTTCCATGAAGGACTTGATGTTGTACGGAAGGTGGCACTATTGACTGACGCGAAGATCCTTTAGTGAAGCCACCCAATGATGTATAGTTGTGAGTGTCTTCTGGTCAGTAAGCCCAGCCAATTCATGACCTTTGCTAAAATCAAATTCTTTGAGCTCCAACTATCAATGAATGACTATAGCAGGGAACCCTTTGATGAGCCTCGTCATTGGGTAAATATATGGGCCTTAATTCACATCCTAGCTTAATCAAACAAACTATTCTCACAACTTATTGCATACTTTTGATTATATTTTGTTTATGAGATGAGTTAGAGTTGGATATTTTGCTTTATGGTCTAATGTGCATTAAATGCAAGATTAAAGGATAAAATCAAGGAATTTTGGGAAAGAACCTAGTCAAAACTCGAATGGGACAAGGGAGAGGAATTATAGGAGGTAAATCCTCTTCATTTACTACCCCTCCATTTGAATATTCCTCCATTAGCTTGGAGTGCAAACAACCAAATGATGAGGACTAGAAGGCAACCGAGCAAGTGAAAGTCAAAGCACCAGTTTATCTTGAGTTTGGGAGCCAAGCCTCCCTAATTTTAAGGAAGTCGTTGGATACCTCAGACGTATAAGTAGAGAGGCATAGGACCTCAGTAGGTTTCATATTTGTGATTCTAAAACTCTACTTTATTTTCAAGCTCCAAGACTTATGACAGTTTATGATGTAATCCGTTATTTCAATAATAAGAATGAGTTTTCTTTCGAACCAACACTGAGTTGACTCAGAGGGTTGAAGCTCTTCGGCTAGGGCCAAACCCTAGCAGCCAAGGCTCCTCTTTATTATATGTGTATGCTAGCATAGATTCATGGTTTAATCATTAATTTTCTTAAGTAGCTGCATTTCCATTACAATAGTGTAGCATAGATTGGAAGTGTTTTAGTTGCTTCCATTTGTGCCTTCTTTCAATTAGCAAGTTAGCAAGGAGAAGAAGATCACCATAAGGTTGTCAGCAGGTGTCTCAACTTCACCTCCTCCCTTTGTGACCATGACTTGATGAAGAGACCCTTCAACAACCCCAAAAACGAAGATTTCTAGTTCTTGCATGAGCTTTGGAGTTGTTGTCTAGATTCAATACTTGGTTCATTTCATCATCATATTTTTCCATCCCTCTCCTTTTGTAATAACATCTTCTTCATATTCCCATTTCCTTCAACACTTTATTCATTCATAATATATGCAAAAGATAATAAATCACGTCTTATTCAAATTATACTTGTGGATTTCCTTACCGTCCGATCCACAACAAACCTAACCAATCGCAGTTACTCGCATGTTGTATATTCATTTCAATGTTCCACTTTAGGTGCTTCGAATCTCATCCATCGATCTGTTTCACTTGATCCAACAGATATCGCGTCATCCACTCGCCAACTAGCTTCGCCAATCTTCATCGTTGATCAATCCCGCATGATCCAATGGTTATCGCGCAATCTCGTGTGAAGCATTGCACAATCGATATATGACAAAGAGCACATGAGAAAGGTGGTTTTCCCATGCTATGTGTACACAATTAGGCTAATCGCGTGAAATTTTTGAATATTTCTTATAGCTCTTAGGGTGCATGAGATATTGTTAACCACCTATATTCGTTTCAACGTTTGACTTTAGGCACTCCAAATCTCCACCGTCGATCTATTTCGCGTGGTCCAATGACCATTGCGTCACCCACTTGCCAACTAGCTTGGCCAATCTTCACCGTTGATCAATCATTCATGATCCAATGGCTATTGTGCAACCTCACATGAAGTCTTGCACGACTGATATCTTACCAAGATCACGCGATAAAAGTGGGTTTCCCATGCTATGTGTCACTCACTTAGGCTAACCATGTCAAATTTAGGAATTTCACTTACAACTCTTACGGCGCACGAGGTAATGCTTACCACCTATGAAGATCGCGCCATCATTCTGCACATTTTCCACCCTTCTATTGACATGTGACTTGATGTGATCCATCCATCTATTAATGTAATCTCATGTGATAAGATCTCCACCGCTCATATTTCATTAATATTGTTTGTTGATCCAACTGATCCAATGGTTCATGTGCATTGTTGCTTTTTTACGCCTTCCTTTCGCTAATTTCAACCTTCAATTGCTCTTCCACTTGACTCCTTCCTGATATTTTTTCTATGTATTATTTAAACACTATCACTCCTATGCTTTGATTTGGTTATCCAATCAAAATCCAACACTGTCCAATCATAACAATACTCCTCTGAGCATTGCCTTCTCTCTGGGATTCTTTTTGAATTCCTTGCACACTTATGTTATGCAGAATTACTCTAATATAGACACAGTTTATAATTCAATTACTCAACACACACCACACTATCCAAATACTCCATATACCTTCTATCCATCCTCAACCACCTTCCATCCACCTGTCACCTCTACAAGAACAATTAAATTGCATGTTTGATTTTACCAAACAACAAAAAAAGTGAAAACAGATTTAGTTTAGTTTACTTGCTTACACATTAGTTTTTTTCAATGCTCTTTACTTCTATAGCTTAGATAACAACATTAGGTTAGTGTTGATTTAGAAATTCTGCTTAGCATAGATTTTTAAATGGTTGATTAGGATATGGTGTGCTTTAGCATTACATGTTGTTTTCTTCATTACAACAGTACAATATCTCTCTTAGAATAGATTTGCTCTTCTTCCATCAAGGAATCAAGCTTCTTTTGACTCTATAGAATTCTGGCTTGGAACCGCTGGGGTCTCTAGCCAAATGAATAGTTACAATAGGTAGTACCTTCACTTTTACTTTGGAATATAGCACTATCACCTTCAATTTTGTACGAACCCTGGGTTGATATTTAAAGATAGTAGCCCAAGAGTTGTAGCATCCTTGTTGCAATACTGGTGCTCATCACTTTTTGGCATCATTGTCAAGGAGGTGTATGAGTAGAGTGCGAGTACTGCTTTCTTTTCTTCTATTTCTAGTCTTCCATCTTCTGTTATTAGTTTATTTCTGCAAAATTAATATAGTACCTTCCCTTTTTTTAGTAGTCATTATCTGCATTCCTTTCCGTTCTGTAAGTAGAATTTCAATTCAACAAGTATTTTTTTTTTTTTCTGTTAGTAATTTTCATTCAGTCAACAATTTCATTTCTGCAAAGTACTTTCCAACTTTAAAAAACCTTACAAAAACCAACCCAAAAACATTTCCTTTCATGCCTCGTAAGAATAGGGATACTTTAGGGAAATTCTTGCCAAATACCCCCACTGCATCCAACAACCAACCTTCTCTCTTCTTCCACGGTTGTTAACTGGAGGAACCTTTAGGTGAGCACTAACATATTTGAAGAACCCATAGGGGAAGAAGAAGAAGAGGAACCAATTCCTACTGAATCAATATCTAGAAACCAAAATGATAGAGCAAATAGAGAGAGAGTTGAGGGTGCCTTCCCCATCATGGAAACCAATGGGGACACCAAGATGAAGAATATAAGCCCCTCTACCCTACCTCATTTCCAAGGCATGACCACAGAGGACCCCGACACTTTCCTACTTGAGTTTGTTGTTATATGCTGAACCTATGACTATATAGATGATGAGAAAAAGTTAAAACTATTTCCATTTACCCTCAAGGATGTAACATTGCATTGGTTCATGGGTCTACCTGGAGATATCATTACAACTTGGGCTTAGATGCAGCAACCTTTAACAACAAATATTGGGACTACTTTAGGTGAAAGGATACTAAAGAAGAGATTTTCAGGATGACCATGGGCTAGGATGAATCCTTAGAAGACTATGAAGAAAGATTCTAGCTCAGTTACAAAAGGGCCAGGTGCACACTTGACCCCGAGTCACTAAAGTTGGTCTTGCTTAGAGGAGTAAGGGAATATCTTCTCGACATCTTACATTTGTTAGCAGGAGGAGATATCTACCAATTACCCTATGAGAATATCAAGATTTTGTTTAGAAACCATTCAAGGGTAGCCTAGTAAAAGGGTAGGAGTATACAACATATGGTCGGTACATCATCTTCCAACTCATCCATCAAGGGTGAAATTGGAAATATGCTGGAACATTTCAAAAGAGAGATGTTGCATACACTTGCCTTACAATTGGATACCATGAACATCAAAAGGAAGCAAGAGGAAGTAGATAGATCCCTAGCTATGTTTTGTCCTAGATGCACCAAAAGGCATCCTAGGAACGAATGTCCAATGATCTGTATGGAAATTTTCACGATTTGTGAATAAAAACACTCCACAGACATGCCCTTCTTTACCTACACTCAAAGTTGTATATCAAGGAGATGAAGGGGTCACTGAGAAACTTTGCTACATCAACCAAAGGAGACCTCCTGGGCCTAGATCATACTAGTAGGGTATGCAAGGGTCATCCCATGCATATTACAACCCCAACCAAACTACAACTATACCTTCTTGGGGACCCCATACTAATCCTTCCTATTCTACACCCCCTCCTTGGTCTTATGCATCTCAGTATCGTTCCCAGCTAGTTAGCTAGTCATTTCAACTTTACATTCCGCCACAACCTTAGTGGAATACCCCACTCCAGGGATGGAGGCCCAAATACAACAATGCTCTATCCCTATTTCCTCCACCACCTACCCAACCACAACTCTTACACTCTGCTCCACTAAAGCAACCCTAGATGCCTACCCAGCCAAATCTGAACCAAAACAATAGGGAGGCTCAACAAGTATACAGTGGAGAGACATCATACCCAACTTATGTTGTAGAAATCTAGGAGATCAACCTAAGATCTGGAGGAATTATCCCAGATAACCAACCTCCCTCTCCACATAGGGAGGTTGAGGAAGAAATAGAGGAAAGAAACCATAAAGTAAATCCACCCTTTCCTGAGAGATTATCCCAACCACTTTAGCACACCCCATAAGAAATTGAACTTCTGGGATAATTGAAAAATCTATATGTAAAGATCCCACTTCTCCAGATGATAAAAGATGTCCCCATTTACAATAAGTTGATTAAGGAGAAGTGCTTCAAGCATCCAGGAAGAAGAAAAAGGGATTCCCAAACCATTAATGTGAATTAGACAGTTGTCCAACGTAATGCTGGGGTAAGTAATATGTTTGAAATATTTGGACCTTGGAAGCCCTATAGTAGATGTGCACATCAATGACACGATTGTCCCACACACTCTGATCAATCTTGTGGCTGCCATTAATGTGATGACCAAGGACACCATGGTCAAGCTCAACCTCCAAGGGTCATTGAGGAAAACCACAATAGTTCTGCAGCTTGCAGACCGTTCTACAGTCACCCCTAAGGGAATTGTGGAGGATGTGATGGTCTCCATTGACTCCAGGGAGTACCCTATAGATTTTCTAGTTTTGTAGCCTAAGGCTAGGCTTACTAGTTACCCTCTCATCCTTGGGAGGCCATAGTTGGCCACAGACGATGCTTAATTAGCTGCAAAGCTGGGAATATGACCATCAAGAATGTGCATATGTCCAAATAGTTAGTCCTATACCCTCCTGCTCATCCTTCTCTAGAGCATGATTTACCTTTATGGTTGGAGGAGGAGGAAGAAGATGAGGTTTATTCTACCCAACTTTATGCTTTGGAAGCAACCATAGGAGGAGGATAGCAAGATGAGGATGACTCAACTAAACAACTACTCCAAAGTCCAACTCCTAGTTCATTAGCATTAGAAGAGGAAGTAAGGGAAACCCAAAACAATCATCCAATTGACTTATGCTTGGCCGATTCCAACCCACTCCATGTCAAAGCCATAGAATTCTACCCAGAGAAAACTCTAAAACTTAATTCATCTCTTTCTCCTCTTGAAGAGGAAATACTATGCAAAACGTTGAGATAAAACCTAGAAGCCTTCACTTGGAGTTACAAGGAAATGAAGGGAGTACACCCCTCAGTATGTACTCACCACATATACATCAAAGAAGGTTGCAAGCTGGTCGAAAAACCATAAAGGAAGATTAATCCAGCTCTTAAAGATATAGTCAAAGAAGAACTGCAAAAATTGCTAGATGCAGGATTCGTTTACCCTATCTCTTATAGTGAGTAGGTCTCCCCGCTAGTGTTAGTTCCCAATAAAAATGGTAAGTGGAGGATTTGTGTCGATTATAGGGAATTAAACGAAGCCACAAAGAAGGATCATTTTGCCTTACCCTTCATTGACCAAGTGCTAGATGGTCTAGCAAGGAATAAGTTCTTTTCTTTCCTAGATGGATTCAGTGGGTACAACCAAATCCGAATCTGCCCAGAAGACCAGGATAAGACCACATTCACCTGTCCTTGGGGTAATTTTTCCTATAGGGTCCTTCCTTTTTTCCTATGCAATGATCTCGCCACTTTCTAGAGAGCAGTCTTGAGTATTTTCATCGAATTAGTACATGATGTGGTTGAAATTTATATGGATGATTTTATACCTTATGGCTCTGATTTTCAAGAAGCCCTGACTAACCTAGGAAAAGTATTGCACAAATGCATTGAAATGAACCTATCTCTCACTATGGAAAAATGTGAATTCTTAACGACTAAAGGGACCGTGCTAGGTCATTCAATATCTCAGCAAGGATTGAAGGTGGACCCGAACAAAATAGCAATCATCCAAAGGGTTCCACCTCGACAAAAGTAGAGGGATTTCAGGAGTTTCATGGGGTTAGATGGATACAATCGAAGGTTCATAAAGGACTTCACCAAGTTGGCCTCTCCTTTATTTGGGTTGTTGACCAAAGATTCTGAGTTTATATGGTCAAAAACCGGTCAAGAGGCCTTAGACAGTTTAAAGGGTAAGTCAACCACTGCACCAATTCCTCAAGGCCCAAAATAGGCCCTCCCCTTTCATATTCATGTTGATGCCTCACACAAAGCCATAGGAGCACCCTTAGGTCAGGTGGAGGAGAAATTGCCCTATGCCATATATTTTATTAGTAAGAACCTGTTAAAGGCCGAACTAAAATATATTGTAACTGAAAACAAACTCCTCACTATTTTGCATTCATTAAACAAATTTAGGCATTACATTACATTTTACCAAGTATTTGTGCATACTGACCATGCTGCAATCAAATATTTAATGAACAAACCAGATGTGAATGCTAGAATTATAAGATGGTTGCTTTTATTACAACAATTTGATCTAACTATTGTTGATAAGCCTGGTAAGGAAAAATTTGTTGCAGACTATCTATCTAGTATGAGTCTACCTACAGATGAAGAAGGAATAGTGGATGACCAGTTACCAGACGAGCACTTCTTTTCTATTTCAATTCTCTCCCCATGCTTTGCTGATATAGCAAACTATTTGGTATCAGCATAGAGCCCACCAAACTTGCCCTCTAAAGAAAAGAGCAAGATAGTCAGGAAAAACACCCCCTTCACCTTCATTGGGGGAAATATTTTCAAACTTGGCCAAAATTAAATCTTCAGAAGGTGTGTAGGGGAAGAGGAAGTTTTTGACATCCTTCTGACCTCTCATGATGGGCCTTGTGGAGGTCACTTTGCACCAAAGAGGACAATATTCAAAGTGTTACAAGCGGGCTGTTATTGGCCCATTCTTCATCAGGATATGAAAAAGTACATTATTCGGTGTGATCGGTGCTAGAGGATGTGAAATACTAATCCAAGAGATGAAATGCCACTACAACCTCAAGCGATTTTCAAGCCATTTGACAAGTGGGGCAAGGACTTCATTGGGCCTATCAACCCTCCTTCGAAGAAAAGATAGTACATTATTGTGTGCACTGATTATTTGACTAAGTGGACTGAAACCAAGGTAATCAAGGCAACAACAAAAGAGAAGGTAACTAAGTTCGTAAGGGAGAATGTATTCTACAAACTTCGGTACCGTAGAGAGCTAGTCATAGACCAAAGCAACCAGTTTACCTCTAACATGATTGAATAACTGCTCAGCCATCACAAATCAAGCATAGGACCTCCACCCCTTATCATCCATAAGCCAATGCACAAGTGGAGGTGACCAACAGGGCATTGGAGAGCATCTTAACCTAGTGAGCAACAGCAGGAAGGATTGGGGAGAGAGACTAGTTGAGGCCACCAAGGTCTATAATACAACATGGAAGACGACCACTAGATTTACACCCTATGAGCTGGTCTATGGGGAAAAGGCTTTTCTATCCATTCAGTTTGAATAAAACACATTGAGGATCGCATCCCAACTAGATTTGGATCTTAATCATGCACAAAAAGAAAGATTGTTCCATTTGAATGGCTTGTATGAATTCAAAATGCCAGCCCTCCTACATACAGAGATAGTTTAGCTTCAGGGGAAGATTTAGCATGTTAGACATATTAAGGAGAAGCAATTTGAAGAGGGTGATTCGGCATTGTTATATGATTCTAGGTATAAAGACTTCAAGGGAAAGATAAGGACAAGATGGCTTAGACATTATGTGGTGGAAAGATGCCATGATAATGGTTTAGTGCAAATTAGAACTATAGATGAAGAATCCATTACATTGCTTGTTAATGGACACCAATTGAAATGTACAAGAGGCCTTTATCAAAACAAGAGTTCATTGACAATATCAATAAGACAGTGATGATGGTGGAGCAAGTTCCAACTCCTCCCTCATCAGGCCACTAAAAAAGAGAAAAAAAGAATAAGGATTTATGTGAAAACCTCCATGAGGCACCTTAGTCCCATCTTTGGGTTCAAAACCTTGTGAGGCGGCCCAATGATGAAAAAAACAAAGAGGAAGAAAAAGAATAAGAAGAACCCTAGGTGAAAACCTTCCTTGAGTTGCCTAGGGCAAACATCTAGGGTGAAAAACTCTCTAAGGAAACCTAGGTGTTTAAAAGAAAAAAAGAGAGGGAGAGAGAAAATATATAATTGTTATTTGCAGGTGGGCGAGAAAGACAATCAAGAAGTAATGAGAAGATCCAAAGGGAACCCTGCCTCACATATATTCATATCCTCCACTCCTTACCATGTATCCCTCCATCAATTCCATTACCCTTTCACTTTATTGCTTCAATTTAGGCTAAGACTTTGTTTTCTACAGGATCCCTTGTACTCCTACAAAACCCCCTATATTCCTATAGGACTCCCTAAAAACCTACACAATGATCCTGTAGGAATTATAGTGGCCCGAAAAACCTACAATAAGCAATCCAATGGTGAATGATAGGTTGATTAGGTCCCAAAAATTCATTCTATACAAGATCCAACCCCTCACCTCGTCCATTGCCATCATCCCTGCACTCACGATTCAAAACAAAAAGAGATTAGTTTCTGTCAGTTATGAAAAAAAAGGAAAGAAAGGAAAAAAAGGGAAAACCAAGGAGAGTAAGAGCATTACCTGAATGTCCCTTACTCCACACACACTCCTACTCCCTTTATCCATTCATTGCAACATCCTCACAACCCAAGCTAGCAACATGATTAAGAAATTCTAAGGGAGATACAACTATAAGACATCCTATAGGAAATCCTATAGCAGCCTATCCCACATAATGTCAATCATCAACTATAGGTGTTCACTAGGATGATCCAGGAGCTCCAGATAGCAGGCAAAAGATAGTAGATGAGGAAGAAGAATGACCATGCAGAAAATAAACAAAACAACACGTCTAATCTTCGACAATTGCAACATGGCATCGAGACCACAGGTAAGTATCCCACTCAATTACTCATATGCATCATTTGATTGAAAGTTGTAAGGGTTATGAGGTAGTTTCTTTATAACTGAAAAGGTGGCTCAAGAATTTTCTCATTCCCTCACTCCACACAGCAGAATCCATACCACTATTATAGTTAGAGGGCTCATGATAGATCTCACCCCAGAGCTTAGTGGTAGGGTCACCAGACTTACCCTAGGAATTCCATGGAGAAAAGAAGACAAAGCAGAAAGTCAGGTGGAAAAAAGGAAATTCTTTTTAGAAGGTGAAGAACCCATAGAGGATAAAAATAGAGTAAGGAGGGACAGTCTAAGATACCCATGGAGTGAGGTAGGTTACCAACTGATCAAATATATCTCATGTGGGGGTAGATATAGTGTTGTTTATGGCTACCATTTTAGGATGCTTGAAGAATTACGATTTGGGGTAGAAACACTAGTTCACCAAAGGCTCATCATTCCTTATTTCTTGATGCAATCACTCATGGACTCCAACAACAAAGTACAGGAAGGGAATTACCAATAATTGGCTCACCATGGGTTGATTAGGATTCTCATCGAGGATTCCCTCCAAAACCTCGGGATACCTATAACATGGTCAGTCTTCAAAGACTTTCTAGTAGAGGATGACAACAAAACCCTCGCCTATGATGTTAGTCCTTTTGTCAGTGAGGAGGAGAGAAAACAAGAAGAAGATGATATAGAGATATATGGGGATGAGATGGATGAAGAGGAAACTAATATAGAGGAGGATGATGATGCTGAAATAGAGGAAATGAAGGAATAAAATGATGGAGATGATAAGAACAACAAGAGGAAGAAGATAATAATAACAGAGAGGAAGAAGGCATTGAAACATAAGGGAAAGAACACAAGGAGGAGTCACCTAAGCTGTCTCTAGAGGCCCCTGAGAGGAAGGTAGTAGATTCCCTCGGTGCTCTCAGCATCCCAGTCAAGTAAAAAGGGAAAATAAGGAGACAAACCCCTCTATATTTCAAAACAAGAAAGAGCACAAGAATCAAAAAAGGGAAGCCACAAATATCAACAAAAATCCTTATTGAGATTGAAGATTCCACTACACTAAGGGATAAAGAAGCAATAATGAGGGATCAACTTGAGAGGGAAAGTGCATGGCTAAGAGGATAGCTATAGGAAAGGAAAAACCAACTATCATGTACGGATAACCTCTCCTTGGAGGCCATCTACTGTAGGATTCTAGCTAAATCCTATGCTCTTTACCTTAGAGAACCATGACAACAATTTTAGATTAAAACACTAGCACATAGGGGCACCGTGCCATTTTAGGACTATAGGAAGTTTATTAATCTTTGTGATCAAAGTACACTAGAGGATAGGGCCAAAATGGATGAGTTTTATGCACACAACATGGCCCTCATAGACATTAATGTTTGGGATCCTAACGCCGAGCTAGGAGATTTACAAATAATGGCATAGGCATCATGGATGAACCATGAGGATCCAAGGGCTGCAGAGATGAAAATAATATTTTCCAAAGCACAATATGAACCTCTTTTCATGAGAGCTAAACAATAAAATCCCATGGCCCTAATCAACACCCATAATCTAATTGAAAATGATCCTCAGCTAGCACCTACATATCTTGCTGCCGAAGAGAAAGAAATTCCACTTTTTGAGGATATGTTTAGGCTGCTAGGAGATGATAATATACATGCCTACTTAAGGAGATGGAACACACTGCAACACAGGCTGAAGATTAGATAATATCACTCCCCTCAAAGGTTGGGAGAGGCACTCAACAGGACACCTATGTATAAGCAATCAATGCAAAGGCTGAAGGTCAATTGGATAGAACTAAAACTCAGTCCACCACTACTCCTAGGGATGCTAGAAGGGAGAAAAGAGGAAGAGGGAAACAGGCAGTGCAAAGAAGTGGAAAGGAAAATAGGATTCTATGAACAAGAAGAAGATACCACAACGGAGACATGGAATGCCAGAGAGGCTACCAGAGCCGTGAAGGACATGGACATTGACTAAGTTTCTCAAAGGATGAGCAACACTTTTAGTAAGGGGGTGATGATGAGCCTCATCATTGGGTAATTATATGGTCCTTAATTCACCTCCTAGCTTTGTCAAACAAACTATTCTCACAATTTATTGCATACTTTTGATTATATTTTTTTAATGAGATGAGTTAGGGTCAGATATTTTGCTTTGTGATCTAATGTGCATTTAATGTAGGATTAAAGGGAAAAAGCAAGGATGTTGACAAAGACCTTGGTGAAAACTAAAATGGGACAAGGGAGAGGAATTATATGAGGTAAATACTCCTCATTTACTACACCTCCATTCGAATATTCCTCCATCATCACGGAGTGCAAACAACCAAATCATGAGGACTACAAGGCAGCCGAGCAAGTGAAAGTCAAAGGACTAGTTTATATCGAGTTTGGTAACTGAGCCTCCCTAATTTTAAGGAATTCATTGGAGACTTTAGACATATAAGTAGAGAGGCCTAGGACCTCAGTAGGATTCAGATTTTTTATTGTAAAGCTCTACTTTATTTTCAAGCTGCAAGACTTGTGACAACTTTTTATGTAATCCATTGTTTTGATAATAAAAATGAGTTTTTTTTTAGCCAACACTGAGTTAACTCAGAGGGCTGAAGCTCTTGAGTTATGGCCCAACCCTAGTAGCCAAGTCTTCTCTTTATTGTACATGTATGCTAGCATAGATTCATGGTTTAATCATTCATTTTCTTAAGTAGCTACATTTCCATTAATGTAGTGTAGCGTAGATTGGTTGTGTTTTAGTTTCTTCCATTTGTTACTTCTTTCAATTAGTAGGTTAGCAAGGAGACGAATATCACCATAAGGTTGTCAGTGGGTGTCTTGGCCTCACCTCCTCCCTCTAGGACAATGACTTGAGGAAGAGAGCCTTCAATAACACCAAAAACACAAATTTCTAGTTCTTGCATGAGCTTTGGACTTAGTCATCTTGATTTAGTACTTGGTTCATTTCATCATCATATTTTTCCATCACTCTCTTTCTGTGATAATATCTCACTCATATTCTCATTTCCTTCAGCACTTTCTTCATGCATAATATATGCGGAAGCTAATAAATCATGTGTTAATCAGATTATACCCATGGATTTCCTTATTGTACAATCCACAACAAACTTGACCAATCATTGTCAACCATGTGTCACATCTTCATTTCAATGTTTGACTTTAGGTGCTCTGAATCTCCTCTGCCGATCTATTTCACTTGATCTAATGGCTATTGTGTCACCCGCTTGCCAACTAGCTTCACCGATCTCCACTGTTGATCAATCTTGCCTAATCCAACAACATATTATGCAATCTTGCATGACGTTTTTCACGATCAATATTTGACCTAAAGCGAGTGAGGAAAATGGTCTTCCCATGCTATGAGTCACCCACTTAGGCTAATCACGTGTAATCTAGGAATACCGCTTACATCTCTTAGGGCACGCAAGATACTGCTTAACACCTATATTCATTTCAATGTTTGACTTTAGGCACTCCAAATCTCCATCATCGATCTAATTCACTTCATCCATTAGCCATCGCGTCATCCACCTGCCAACTAGCTTGGTCGATCCCCACCATTTATCAACCCTGCATGATCCAACGACTATCGCACAATCTTGCGTGAAGTCTTGCACGGTCGATATATTACTGAGAATGGGCGGAAAAATTCCTTTTCCCATGCTATGTGTCACTCACTTAGGCTAAATGTGTGAAATTTAGGAATTCCTCTCACATCTCCTAGGGCAAGCGAGATACTGCTTACCACCTGCGAAGACCACTTCATCATTCCGCACATTTTCCACCCTTCTGTTAACACATGACTTGATGTGATCCATCCATCTATTAATGTAATCTCTTGTGATAATATCTTCACTGCTCATATTTCATTAATATTGTTCGTTTATCCAAATGATCCAACAGTTCCTGTGCACGGCTACTTCGTTACGTCTTCCTTTCGTTGATTTCGACCTTCGATTACTCTTCCGCTTAACTCCTTCTTCAACTTTGTTCTGCATATTATTTAAATGACGCCACTCCTACACTTTGATTTGGTTATTCAATCAGACTCCAACACTGTCCGATCATTTCAATACTCCTCTGAGAATTGTCCTCTCTCTTAGATCCTTTTTGAATTCCTTGCACACTTATGCTATGTAGAATTACTCTAATTTGCACAGAGTTTATAATTCAATTACTCAATACACAACACACTATCCAAACATTCCATATACCTTCTAGCCATCCTCAACCACCTTCCATCCACCTGTCACATCTACAAGAACAATTAAATTGCATGCCTGATTTTACCAAACAACCAAAAAAGTGAAAACAAATTTAGTTTAGTTTCCTTGCTTACACATTAGTTTGGTTCGATGCTCTTTACTCCTATAACTTAGATAGCACCATTATGTTAGTGTTGATTTAGAAATTCTACTTAGCATAGAATTTGAAATGGTTAATTAGGATAGACGTGATTTAACATTAAATGTTGTTTTATTCATTATTGCAGTAGAGTAGCTCTCTTAGAATAGATTTTCCCTTCTTCCATCAAAGAATCAAGCCTCTTCTGACTCTATAGAAGTCTGGCTTGGAACCCCTGGGGTCTCTCACTAGATGAACATTGACAACAGGCAAGATATTCACTTTTACTTATGCATATAACATTGTCACCTCCAAGATTTTATGAACCCTGGGTTGATAAGTAAAACTCATAGCCCAGGATTTGTAGCATCCTTGCTGCAATACTAGCGTTCATCACCCTTTACCCACATATGGGAGTGGAGGAGGCATTCCTCGTCCTTTAGATCTTCGAGTTCTTCGTTTTGGATTTGTGGTGGAAATAGTGGCGTTGGATTTCACATCAATATTCTCATTCCCTTTGTCATTCCCCTAGTCAGGTTTTGACTCAGAGTCAGAACATGCATCTAATTGAGAAGCCTTCAACTCAGCCACTATCGACTATGTGGACCAACCCTCACTTGTGTTATGAGTTGATCTCTTATGGAACTCACCTGTGTTTTTCATTTCTTGTGGCTTTGGTGGGTTGTCCTGGGCCACCCCACCTTAGCTTTGTCCTTTATTCAATGGTTTGGGGGAACCTTTCCCTTGCTTCAGATTTGCAGATCCAAAGTCTCACTTTTTTTTTAAGCCTTTTCTTGATCTTGATAGCATATCAGTACACCGTGTCAAGCAAGGATATGTCCAAGAACTCCATCTCATCTTGTATGTACCGATCACGTGCCTGTCTAGGCAGCCATGGTACTTGAGTACCAAATGTTTCTCAGAATACTTGATACACAAATTTGTGTGAAGGGTATGAAATACATTGGTAAACTCCGACACATCTTGGTCCCTTCCCTGCCATAGCGTGGTCCATTTTATGTATTTATCCTCATAGCTCCCGACAGGGTAGTATTTATCCTTTATGGTATCTTGGAATGAATTCCAAGTGGGTGGGGCTGAAAATAGTGAGCGTGTACTTTCCTTCTTCTAATAGTAGGTTTCCCACCAGTCCATGAAATGTGGGTGGTTTTGAAAAGAGAAAAAGTAATATTTTCCCGATCAAAAATATCATAAACAAAGAAATTTCCTTCTAGTATATTTAACCATTTACCTATGGTGTATGCATCTATTTTTTCCTCAAATATGGGAATGTCAAAGTTGTACCTTAAAAGGAGTGGCACCTCCACAGTTGTTGTTGGATGTGGATGTGCCATCAGTGGGCAATAGTTGAAGGATATGGGTAACTTTATCAATCATCACATTCCTTTGTTCCTCGAGGGCCTCTTTGAGCAATATTTGTATAGGATCTCTTACTCCCTCATATTTATTTTCTTTCCCATTGGGAGGTCATCGAGATTTGCGAGGTTGGTATTCCAAAGGTTCAACCAATTAGAGCCCTAACTCTTTATATCCCGACCTTATTGTGGACATGCAAAGAAAAACAAAGAAAGAGTAGACTTCTTTGATACCACTAATCTAAATTTAAATAGGAATGCAACAAATTATAGATATAACCATAAATACATAGATGCAGTAGAATAACATTGCATTTCATTAACATCAAATACTAAAGTATGCTTACAAACATAATGGAAATAAGACTAGCTCATCTTATCTCTGACCAGAGATGTGGTAGCTACATGTCTCTCAATTTCATTACAATGAGGCTCAAAGGCCTATTTATTATTGAAAAATAATGGAAAACCCTAAGCATCCGAAAACCTAACCCTACGAGATGAACACCAAACAATGTGTCCCGTTTGGGTAAATTGGTACATCAACTTCGTGGGGTCATAACTTTGGCATACGATCTATTTGAGGACTAAAAATTTTGAGTGGCCAACATCGATCAATGTTGGCCCTCAATTTCATAGAAAATGTCATTTAGAGGCTCAAAATGGCTCTAGAATTTCAGGACTTGGAAAAACTACCAAAAATAGTAAATTGTGCTACAAATAAGGAAACTGAAAAATTTATAGAAAAAAATGTGGGGGTCCAAGAGGAATAGGTGGGTGGCCACCAATATCCTCTTGGATCATTCCTCCCTCCTTAGGAAGAAATGGTCCCCATTGCTTTGAGTTCCTCCTTGAGATGAGGAAACTTTTGCTGAACTTGGTCCTTGGTGAGCCACTTGCCCTCGTGGAGGAGTTGGCCTGCTTTGGCAACTTGATATAGTTGGATCCTTTATTGTTGGGTGTTCTTGATTTGTGTGTCCATGATCCAATCAATTCTAGCTTGTTCAATGCAATCCAAATTTAACTCTGTAGGTGTGAGTTGTTCTACAATGTGTGATGTGTCTAGCAATGGTGGGAAGTATGGTTGAAGGCTATCCACATTCAACACTAGGTTCACACCGAGGAATGGGGGAATATTGTGCTCAAATGCATTGTCTCTCATAGCCTCGGTAATGGTCTAAGGACCATATCGAAGTGGCTTGAGTTTCTGATAGGCTCTGGTAAGTTATTCCTTTTGAAAATGAAACTAGACTTTATCACCCACCTGAAACTTGTGTGGCAACCAATGTTGATCATGTTACTCCTTGTACTTGGCATTTGATTTCTCCAGAATGTCATGGACCTACTGTAGGATGTGTTGGATGTGCTTAATGAAGTTGTTTTCTTTATTGGCTTCGGACTAGACATCATCTGAAACTGTCTAAGTAGCTGCAAGTGGTATGGCCCCATCAATGGGACATAGTGGCTAGAATCCCAAGCCCACCTAAAAATGGTTGTGGCCTGTCAAGATGTGAAGAGCTCGGTTATAGCTCTGTTGGACATAGTGGGGGCTCTAGTCCCATGTGCACAGATGCTATGAATTTTACATCGACAGAATGTGTACGATCATCCTGTTGACGACCTTTTTCAGGCTATTAGTTTGGGCATGGAAATATGTGGAATTAGTGAGCTTGATGCTCAACATCAAGGAACCTACTATCTTGATCTGAGATGATAGACTATGGTATCTGAAGGTGTACCCACACTTATTCAAAGAAGAGTTTGGCAGTGCCTTCTTCTATGATATTCTTCGTGCAAGGTGCGATAATGGAAATCTTCAAGAATTTGTCGATGACCACAAGAAAATAGTTATTTCCATGCTTAGTAGAAGGAAGGCCCGACATGTAATCCTTGGAGATGGATTCTGAAGGTCGAATTGGTGTAGCAAATGAAGTATAGAGGCCTTGCTTCTTGATGGTTGGTTTGCCAATGGTGCAGGGAGTGTAGGATCTGATGTACTTCCCAACATCTTGTCGAGTATTAAACCAATAGAAATACTTCTGTAGAACTACAACTATTTTCTTGACCCCGAAATGCCCATTGACCTGAATCTAGTGCACTTCCCAAATAATCTTGGCATTCTTGCTTGAAGGAAAAACAAAGGTGTCCTAGGTGGCATAACAATGCATCCTAGAGGTGAAAATTTGCAACTTGTTGACCCTCTAAGAACATCTGGTATGTGTGGCTGAATTCTGGGTCACTTTTGTAGATAAGTGGCCAATCAAACATCTTGTGCCCACAAGAGTTAAGCATGGTGGTTAACGCCATGATCGGTGGTCGACTAAGGAATTCTGCAACATTATTGGTGCATCCCTTCTTGTACTTGATATTCAAATGGAATTGTTGCAGGTATGTGGAAAACTTCTCATGGCGATCATTCTGCAACATCCCTTGCATCTTTATTGAACTGTAGGGGTCTGTGGTCTATGTGGGTGTCTGTTTCCTTCCCAAAAATGTAATGCTTCCATTGTCGACGAGCCTTCACAATGGAATAAATCTCTTTGTCATAAGTGGTATACTTTTGCACTATCCCTTAAAGTATCTCACTATGATATTGCATTGGATGCCCCTGTTGAGTAAGGATTGTTTGAATAAAATAGTTAGAGGCATATGTCTCAATCTCAAATGGTTGTTTCAAGTGTGGTAATGTGAGCACTCATGAAAATTAGAAGAAATGTTTCAACTCTGTGAGTGCCTTCTGTTGAGATTTAGACCAAAATAATTTGTCTTTCTCTCCTCCCTTGGTGACTTTACTCAAGGGCCAAGTGATATGAGAGAACCCAACATGAATGTACACTAGAAATTGGCAAGACCAAGAAATTTGCAGAGCTCTATCAGAGTGGTTGGGGTTGGCCAATCCCAAATCACTTAGATCTTGGATCCACATGCACCACCTTTTGATCAATAATGTATTCGAGATATTGAACCTAGCTCATGCCAAAAGTTCATTTCTCCAAATTGGCACACATCTTTTGTTCCCACAGTGTTTGGATAACCTCTTGAACGTGTTGGAGGTGTTCTTCCCAGCTCTGGCTAAAGGTCAGGATGTCATCCAATTATAATACTACAAATTAGTTGGTGAATGGCCATAAAATGTCATCGATCATCCTCATGAAGGTTGCAGGAGCATTCGTCAACCCAAAAGGCATAACCAACCATTCGAAAAGGCCCTCCTTAGCTTTGAAGTTATTTTTCCACACGTCAAAGAGTTTGATTGGTACCTGGTGATATCCAAACTTCAAGTCAATCTTGCTAAATAACCCCCCCCCCCCCTCCCCCTGAGTTGGTCCAAAAATTCATCAATCCATGGGATTGGGTACCTATTCTGGATAGTGATCTTGCTCAATGAACAATAATCAATACAAAGTCAACAAGTCCCATGCTTCTTCTGTACCAACACAATTGGGCTCCCACAGGGCGATGAACTTGGGTATACATCACCTTTATCCATCACCACCTGAACCTGCCTCTAACGTTCTCTAGAAAAGAGCATCGATAGATTGGTCAATTAGGTATTAATACACATGGGATTAGATCGATGGAGTACTTGACCTGATAGTGCAGGGCCACCCTTGGGGGCAAGGTGAATATGTCTGTGTACTCCTCCACAACCTTTTCCATCTATTTTTGTTGTGCAGAGGGTCCTTGTATAGAGGTCATGGCCACCATCTTCTTCTTTCCTTGAGGGTGTATCATGAGGGAAATAAATTTCCTAGTTTTGGAAATGATCTTAATACATTGTTTTGTAGTATGTAAAGAGATGGCAATAGGTAGTACTACCTATGGTGTAGTTTAAAACTTATTTTTCAAGGTAACAATAACAATGCGAGGCCTTGACTCATATACAACTCGTTGCTTCCACAAGTATGGTTAGCCTAATAATACACCAAAAATATCAAGGAGAGAAATGTCACATAATACTTTGTCCATGAAATGATTTATGTTTAATGGAAGGTGACAATAGTAGCTGACGTGAAGATCCCTTCCTTGGTGAAGCCACCCAGTGATGTGCAGTGGTGGGTGTGTTTTGGTTGGCAAGCCCATCGATTTCATGACCTCTACTGAAATGAGGTTCTTTTGGCTCTCGCTATCGACAATGAACTGTAGCACGAAACCCTTTACTCACATCTCCGAGTGGAAGAGGTGCTCCTCCTCCCCTAGATATTTAGGTTCCTCCTTCAGGATCTTCATTGTGCAAACAATGGCATTGGGCTCTGCATCAATCATATACATCCCCTTGTCATTCCCCTTATCATATTCTAACTCAGAGTTGGAACATTCATTTGATTCAAAAGCCTTTAGCTTGAACAATAGTGATTTCTTGGCTCGAAACTCACTTGTGTTGTGAGTGAAGCTCGTATGGAACTCACACCACTTTCCCCTATCCTTCATAGTGTTGTTCTTTACTTGTCGATTTGAAAAGTTATCCTAGGACACTCCGCCTTGGCTTTGTCTTTTGTTTTGCAGTTTGGCGACACCTTTCCCTTGCTTCTGATTTGCAAATCTAAAGCCTCAGTTCTTCTATCTAAGCTTATGCTCAATCTTCACAGCATATCAGTACATCATTCTGAGCAAGGAGATATCCAGGAACTCCATCTCATCCTACATGTACCTATGTAGGCATTCATGGTATAGTTGGAAATAATACTAAGAGGGGAAGTGAATCAGTATTTACAATTAAATAATCTTTGATTTCCAAAACAGATTTATATATGCTACTTTAGTGAAGTGAACTTGCATGTGCATGCTACTATGAATAGAGAAACCAACATATAACTAGAGAACTTATGATTTAGTCAGTTTATCATGTGTTGATCTTTAGTCAGTGCTTCAGTAACAAGCTATATAGTTACTATGTGCAGTAATATTGTAATAAACCATGACACATAAGAAACACACATGAACACCAAGATTTAAGGTGGAAACCCAACGCGGGAGAAAAACCACATGCTATTGTCATCTATATCTTATTTTAATATAAATAAAATATGTTTTCAATCTTGTACTAGTGCAGAATCATAGCATTATGCAGGCACCCACTTGCAAAAGGCTACAACCTTCTCTCATTTTCCAGCTTCTACTAGAAGGGAGCTACAACCCCTATCTCTTATAATGGCCAGTATATTTACTATTACATAGGTGCCAAACTACAGAAGGCTACAAACTTCTCTCTTCATCCAAGGACCATGTTTCATTAATTTTCAGACTAGATGCACCCGGCACACAACAATACAAAATGAATGCCTCGTTTCATCAAATTTTCACACTGGACCATCAAAAGTTTCAAACCGCATCAACCAACAATTAGTTAATATAAACAGTCAGATTACTGTCATGAGAACACTGTGTTGAACCAAGAAAACTACATCATCATTCAAAACCAGCTACAACCTCAAAAATCATACATCAGAATGTATACACTACTTTACTCAACCCAACCTGTGTGTATATGCTACTTCCTTTAACAAAACCTGTGTATACCTTCAAAACTATTGAATCATAAAATCTTTTGAATCAGATATGTACCAACCAGTAATATTCTGAACATCTAATGTCAATTGTAGAGATCTAAATAATCAATAGAAAATATAACCTGTCTCACTTAATCAAACAATCAACCAAACACAAACTCCTTATACATTTAGTGTTGCATTCAGATCTAAGAAGAATTCATTAATAGACATTAATAAATTTGTAGCACTGATTAGATAGATCAATCATTTCTGAACAATAGGCTTTTCCTTTACATACGCTACTTGGAAGAGTCGAACCTGCGTGTATACAGGCCTTTACCATGATGAACCAAAATATAGATATGAAAATCTTAACTCACAAGTTCATTGCTATTCTAGACTTCAGACATACCCATATCATGACATTTAAAGAATAAAACATGTGTAAGAAATCAGATGTAGCCCAACCAATATCAGATCATTCGATGATAAGTCATTTTAGGTCTCATGATCGTAATCCAACATTGAATTCAAGGTGCACAAAATATTTCAGATGATACAACAATCATAGCCCCTGCAACATAAAATATACTTCAGATAGAAGTATTCATGGGAAACCCTTTCACTTGCACCCATGTCCCTTTGATTTTCTCCTCCTAATATAGTTTTGGCCTTCCTCAATAGGTCAAACCAAAACCACACTTAGGACCTATAGTATTCTTGGAGGGGATCAAATAATCATTACTCCATTCAATATTGTGGGCTAATGCCATGGTATTGACCCTTGCTATCCTTTATTCTTGAATTTCCTTGATTTTCCTACCCATACATTCTTTTCCTCTTGCGAAAGTGTGTGCATACATATACGCTCTTTTTGTTCTATGAACCTGTGTGTATAAATTTTTTTTACAAGGTGAACCTATGTATACAACTTAAACTATCTAAAGATATCCTTTTCTTTCAACTTCTTGATTCTGATGAGTAGACCTCTGTTCCAACTTCTTGTTCTTCTATACAAATGCCCTGTTACCTCTAAATTGACATGTTACACTGTGAGTTCTTTTATCAAATCTAATTGGACCTATGAGTGAGTTTCCATCAAGGACAACACTTATGTCATAATGCCAACAATATCCCCCTTTGGACTTAATGGCAACCATATTGGTGTTGATTAATGCAAGATGTAGAAACTGTTAGAGATATCAAACAACACCAAAATACTCTCTCCCTTTTACATCAATGGCGAAGGGAAGACCAAGATATTCTCCCCCTTTGAGATACACTATGATGTTCATGCTCCCCCTGAGTACATGCAGATTCTGTAGAGATATGTTTCAGAAGAATAACATGACTTGATAACTCAATTAAGTGAGTATGAGCTCCCTAAGACCAATGAATCAACATACATCAATCACCCAACCAAGTGGGGATACACCAAATTTGACTTATCCACCCAACCAAGTAGGGATATACAATTTTTTTATACAGGACTGAAATACGACAATTATTACATCATCCATCCCATGCATAATGGGGATACAAATTACATCATATGTACAATAGGACTCATTCAAAAATAGACTGACTTATGCAACAACCTATATCTTTACATGACTTATATAACCATTGATATAAATATCTAAAACCATAGCAGAAGTCAGCAGCCATAGTGCCAACAATATAGAATGTTTGTGAAGGCTCATTCTACCCATGAACCTATGTTACCCATGCATTGTCCACAAATTATTCATCAAGGCATCTTCATCAGTCAGATAAAAATCAGTGAACAAAGCATATAAGAAAATTATAATCATCAAACCAGACTGAGCACCCATATCAAAGTCTGACCCACTGTTTTTTTATTATAAAAAAAGCATATACGCTCTTGCAGCCACATAAACTCGCGTATATATGTGACTATCTTTCATAAAACCCATGTATATGAACCTTACTCTGAAAAGCTAGATTTAACAACAGGATGATGCAAAAACTACTCCCAGCTTCTATCTGAGATATTCAAATATTTCTTTAGGAAGCGGTTTGGTGAATATATCAACAACCTATTCTTTGGAGGGAACATACTCCAATTTAACCTTTTGTTCAAGCACTTGTTCTCATAGAAAATGGTACTTAATGGGTATGTTCTTGGTCTTGGAGTGCATGACTGGATTTTTCAAAATACTGATGGTGCTTGTATTATCACATAGAATGGAGATGGGTGGAGTACATGTGATTTCAATGTATTGCAATGTTTGCATCATCCAAAGTAGATGTGTGCAGAAATATGCAAAAACCACATATTCTACTTCAGCTGTAGATAAGGCAATCAAACTTTGTTTGTTGTTTAACCAAGAAACTAGCCGTGATCCCATATAGAATTCACCTCCACTAGTACTTTTTTGGTCATCAACATTTCGTTCCAAATCTGCATTTGTATAAGCATGAAGAGTAAGATCTGTATCTTTAGGAGACCATAAACCAAAGCCTTAAGTTCCTTGAAGATATTTGAATATTCTTTTTACTGCCTGAAGATTTCATTCCTTCGGATTTGCTTGGAACCTTCCAACAATTCCTACTGCATGCATGATATTAGGTATGGTACATGTTAGATAAAGCAGACTTCTAATCATAGATCTGTATGCTGGTTGGTTCACTGCAGGTGATTCATCTTTAGAACTGAGACTACATCCTGTTACCATTGGAGTACATACTAGTTTAGAATCTTCCATTCCGTACTTCTTTAGAATATGGTTGAGATATTTAGTTTGTGAAAGAAAAATACCATATTTTGTTTGATGTACTTGTAGACAAAGAAAATAAGTAAGTTCACCAAGTAAGGACATTTCAAATTCTTGCTGCATAAGTGAAGCAAAGTTCTCACTCATAGATTCTTCATTGATATCAAAAATTATATCATCAACATAAATAATAATAATTAGTAGTTTATCATTTTCAATATTTGTATATAATTTGTTGTCTGCAAAACCTTTTATGAACCCTTGTTGTTGTAGATATTTGTCAAGGTGATAATGCCAAGCCCTTAGATCTTGTTTTAGTCCATAAAGAACCTTTTTGAGCTTGCAAACAAGATTTCCCTCATTTCATAGAATGAATCGTTCTGGTTGATCAATATAAACTTACTCTTCTAAGTCTCCACTAAGAAAAGTTGATTTTACATCCATTTGATATACATTGAATTTTCAAAAACTAGAAATATTAAGAAACATTCTTATGGTGTCAAGTATCGTAACAGGTGAAAAAATTTCTTAAAATTCTATACCTTCTTGTTGACAACACCTCTTACAAACAAGTGTTGCTTTGTTTCTAATAACCTCTCCATTTTCATTCAACTTATTCTTAAATATCCATCTTGTTCCTATAACTTTTTTATCATGAGGTCTAGGAACTAATTCCCAAGTATTATTCCTTTGAATTTGGTCAAGTTCTTCATCCATGCCCTTAACCCAAAATTCATCTTTACTAGCTTCATTTACATTCTGTGGTTCTATGAAGGGTAGTAATGCTAGATAATTGTAGGTAGCTATAAGAGTTCTTCTTGCTTGTACTCTAGAAACCTTTTCTCCTAAAATTTGAGATTCAAGGTGATTCTTTTGAACATACCTGGATGGAGTCTTTTACCTGTCTATTGTATCTTCCTTTGGTTCCTCATTGGTTTCCTCCTCTATGTCATTTTGATTTGGTATAGGAAAGAATTCACCATCATCCTCATTTTCATATTCCTCTATTGATTTCATTTGTTCTGGATTTATGCATGCTTCATCAACTACTACATCAATGCATTCAACAATTTTTCGAATTATTTTATTATAACATTTATATCCATTACTTATGGATGAATAACCAAGAAGAATTACATCATTTTCTCTGTGTTCAAACTTACCAAATTTTTCATCAGTCCTTTTGATGAAACATTTTCTTCCAAAAACTCTAAATTTTTTACAGTAGGAGGCTTACCATACCAAAGTTCATATGGAGTTTGATCTATATTTACCTGAACATTATCTTTGTTGATAATAGTCACAAAAGAAAATGCAACTTCACCCAAAAGGTGGCAGGAGTTCCAGATTCATCAAGCATAGCTCGAGCCATTTGTTGAAATGTTCTGAACATTCTTTCCACTACGCCATTTTGTTGAGGAGTTCTCGTGACTCAAAATTGTCTTTTTATTCCATGTTGCTCACAAAAATCTAAGAATTCATTTGATATGCATTCTCCCCCTCAATTAGATCTTATACATTTGATTTTTCGATCTAATTCGTTTCAACTAAATTTTTGAAGGCTTTAAACTTTTCAAATGCTTCATCTTTATGCTTTAGTAGACCTATCCAACACATTCTAGAAAAATCATCAATGAATAAAATAAAATATTCTTCTCCATGACGTGAATTTTTCCTTGTTGGTCCACATAACTCAGTATGGATGAGTTCAAGAGGCTTACCTGCTGATCCTTCTTTTCCAATGGAATGAACTCTAGTTTTCTTACTGACTTGACATTATTTGCATATGCTATTTTATGGAATGTTGATATCTAGAAGATCACGGACTACCTTGAGCCTCCATGATTTTATTATTTGAGAAAAGCTTAGATGCCCCAATATTCTATGCCATAACCAATTTTCATCTGTTTTTATTAGATAGAATTTTTTTTTCCTCCTTTGAGTATGTATAAATTGTTTTTAGTTCTTGTACTTTAGATTACGGTCTTTCCTATATCAAGCTCATGAACCACACATCCATTTGATCAAAACACAACTTCATTTCCTTGAACACACATTTGACTAACACTTAACAAGTTATTCTTTAAACCATATATATACATGACATTTCCAACCTTAACCTATTCTTTCAAATAAATAGGACCTTTACCTTTAATGACAGTTGGTGTGTCATTTCCAAAAGAGACATTCTTTTCCCTTTTCAAAGCATTATATGAATGAAGGTTCTCTTTATCACCTCAGAATTTGATGATGATTGTTCCTTTTGAAGTGTTGGCTGAAATTTGCTCCTCTGAATCTTTTGAAACCCATTTAAGCTTCTTGAGAAAGCTCACCTCATCTTCTTCTTCTAAAATATATCTTGATTCATTGCGCTCTTCCTTTTATTTTCCCTTTGCTGAAGCTTTGAAAGAAACTTCTCTCATATCTGGGAGTCTCCTTCATATCTCTGAATGATTTTGTCCAATAACTCTTTTGTTCTCTTGAGCAACATGACTTTGAGGAATTTTGACTCTAACAGACATCCCAATAAAGTATTGACTACTTTGACATTAGTTTCATATAAGTTCTTACCTCCTATATCTATTGGTATTGCTACTAGAAATTGATATCCTCCTTCCACAATTTCCCAGACATCAACTCCAAGCAACTGAAGATAGGCTCTAATACTTATTTTCCAATATACAAAGTTTTTCCCATTGAACATTGGTGCTATGATAGATCCCATGCCTTCGTCATTGTTCATCATAAAAGATCTCCCTTCAAGTGATCAAGCTTCTTCTGAAGGACCTACCTTGATACCAATTGTTGGAAATTAATACTAAGGGGGGGGGGGAGTTGAATCAGTATTTACAATTAAATAATCTTTCATTTCCCAAACATATTTATATACACTACTTTAGTGAAGTGAACTTGCATTTGCATGCTATTGTGATTAGAGAAACCAATGTATACTGAGAGAACTTATGACTGAGTCAATTTATCATTTGTGGATCTTTAATCAATGCTTCCGTAACTTAATAATTATACAGTAACTGTGTCCAGTAATAACATAATAAACCATCACACATGAGAAACACACATGAACACCAAGATTTAAAGTGGAAACCCAATGCGGGAGAAAAACCACCTGTGGTTGTCATCTTTGTCTTCTTTTAATATAAAGAAAATCTATTTACAATCTTGTACTAGTGCAGACTCATACCAATACATAGGAACCCACCTGTAGAAGGCTACAACCTTCTCTCATTTTCTAGCTTCCACTAGAAGGGAGATACAACCCCCTAGATCTTGTACTAGACGATACATTTACTAGTATCTAGGCACCATCCTATAGAAGGCTATGACCTACTTTCTTCCTCTAGGGACCACGTTTCATTAATTTCTTGGCTGGATGCACCTGGTACACAACAATAAAAAATGAAGCCCTTGTTTCATCAAATTTTCACATTGGACCCATCAGAACTTTCAAACTGCATCAACCAACAATTAGTTAATCTAAATTGTTATATTACTATCACCAAAACACTGTGCTGAACGTAGAAACCTGCATCATCATTCAAAACCAATTGCAACCTCAAAAATCTTACATCAGAATGTATACACTACTTTACTGAATCCAAACTGCGTGTATATGTTACATCCTTTAAAAAACCCTACGTATACCTTCAAAACTACTAAATCATAAAATCTTTTGAATCTGATTTGTACCAACCAATATTATTCTGAAAATCTGTTGTCAATTGAACAGATCTACAGAGTCAGTAGCAAATATAACCGTTATCACTTAATCAATCAATCAATCAAACACAAACTCCTTATGAATTCAATGTTACATTCAGATCTAAGAAGACTTTATTAACTGATAGTAGTAAAATAACAACATTCATTAGATAGATCAATCATTTCTGAACAATAGGTTTTTCCTTTGCAGACACTACTTGGAAGATTCAAACTTATGTGTATACGCACCTTTACCACAATGAACTAGCGTATAGGTCTACAAATATTAACTCAAAACTTTAGTGCTATTCCAGAGTTCAGACATACCTAGATCATGACATTTAAAGAATAAAACATATGTAAGCAATCAGATCTAGCCCAACCAATATCAAATCATTCAACAATAAGTCATTTTAGGTCTCATGATCCCGATCCAACATTGAATTCAAGGTGCACAAAATATTTCATATCATATCACAATCATACCCCCTACAACATAAAATATATTTTAGATAGAAGTATTCATTAAAAACCCTTTCACTTGCACACCTGGCCCTTTGATTTTCTCCTCCTTATATATTTTTTCCCTACTCAATACCTCAGATCAAAACCACACTAAGGACCTATGGTATTCATGGACAGGATCAAATAGTCATTACTCTATTCAATGTTGTAGGCTAATACCATGGTATTGACCCTTAGTATCCTCTACTCTTGAATTTCCTTGATTTTCTAGACCATATGCGCTTTTCCTCTTGTGAAAGTGCATGCATACACATACACTCCTTTTGTTCTATGAACCTATGTTTATATGATGTTTTTACAAGGTGAACATGCATATACAGTTTAAACTATACGAAACATCCTTTTCTTTCAACTTCTTGATTTTGATCAGTGGACATTTCTTCCAACTTCCTATTCTTCTATACCAATGCCTTGTTACCTCTTAATTGACCTATTACACTGTGAGTTTCCTTTTACCAAATTTGAGCAGACCTATGATTGAGTTGCCATCAAGGACAACACCTGTATCATAATGCCAATAGGTACTTGAGTACCAAATGCTTCTCAGAATCTTTGATTCCCAATTTCATATGAAGCGTATGAAAGACATTGGTAAACTCTGGTAAATATTGGTCGCTTCCCTACAACAACTTGGTCCATTTTATGTATATATCCTCATAGCTCCAAATAGGCTAGTACTACTGCTTTATGGAGTCTCGGAATAAATTCCAAGTGGGTGCAACTAAAAATAGTGAGGGTTTACTTTCATCCTTCTATTGATAGCAGGTTTCCCACCAATCCTTGATGTAGGGGGCGACTTTGAGAAGAGAAAAAATAATCTTTTCTTGGTTGCAAAAATAATGAATAAAAAAATATCCTTCTAGTAGATTTAACAATTTATTTATGTGCTTTCATCTATATGGCCCTCAAATATGGGAATGCCAAAGTTTACTTGTGCTTTTAAAGGAGTGATGCCTCCATAGTCGCTGTTGAATGTGGATGTGTCACCAGTTGGCAACCATTGAAGGATGAGGTAAAAGTTATCCATAATCGCGTTGCTTAGATTCAGGAGGGCCTCCTTGAGCAATATTCTGATAGGATCTCATGCTCCCTCATCTTTCTTTTCTTCCCCCATGGAAGGCTGTTGAGATTTGCGAGGCTAGTCTTGCAAAGGTTTGACCATTTTAAGCCCAACTCCTTATATCCCGACCTTATTAGGGACATGTAAAGAAAAACATAGAAAATGAAGAACACTTTGATACCATTAATTTGAATTTAGATAGGAATGCAACAAATTACAGATACAACCATAAATACATTGATGCAATAGAAATAATAATTAATTTCATTAACATCAAATACTGAAGTATTCTTACAAATAGAATGGAAATAAGACTATCTTGGGCGATGACAACTTATATATAAGAAGAGATGTTACAGCTACATACCTCTGAACTGTGATACAATGAGGATCAAAGGCCTATTTATTATCGAGAAAAAATGGAAAACCATAAAAACCAAAATCTTAACCCTATGAGATGAAGCGCCAAACTATGGGTGCCATTTGTGTAAATCGGTACATCAACTTCTTGGGGTTGTAAGATTGGCATACAATCTCTATTTGATGCACACAATACCTCGTTAGAAATATCTATTCGAGGACTACAATGTTCTAGTGGTCAATTTCAATCTAAAAGTTATGATGGCCTGAGGTTTCCCAAAAATGTTCATTTAGGGCCTCAAAATGGCTCTGGAATTTCAGGACCTATGAAAAGTGGCAAAAATAGTAAATTGTGCTACAAATAAGGAAATCGAAAAACTGGAAGAAAAAATGGTGTGGGTCCAAGTGGAATGGGTGAGTTTCCACCAATATCTACCTAGATCACTTGTAATTCTTAGAATGGATTTTCTTCGAGCTTTGTTGGGGATCACTAAAAAGGGTTCATCAAATAACGACAAACCCAAATTTGTGGTCATTTTCCTAATGGTGAAAAATGATACATAATAGATTTCCTCCTAAATTGAAAATTCAGACACTTTGTATGAGTGAAGTACTTTATCATGCAAAAAGTTCATATCAGAGATCAATTAGTTACAAACCTAAAAATAAAAATCAAGGGCTACAATAAAATATAATCATGAAATCATGTCTAAGGTAGGCATTCCCATACTCAGTATAGCATATCAAAAACTCTAGACCTAAGTATGGAAATGTGAAAAAATCAATCTAAATAAATAAAATTCATGGCCACCAAACATACATCATGGATCCACACTCAGATAAACTTGATATGAACATATTTGTCATCATACATTGTGGACCTATACATTAGTCATGAAAACTCCACACAACATGGATGGATGGAACTACATCCAAGGTCTTCATCACTACCACTTGATAGTATGAGTCTAACCATGTGAATTAATGTGTCAAAGTTGAACATGAAAAGCATCATTTTATTACTAGTCAATGATGAAGACCTTTAACAAATGTGAGAGGAACCATGAAAAATGTTAATGGCCCTCAAGATACATTAGTACAATTTATGTACTGTCAATAAATAACTTGAAGTCAAATATAAATAGAATCTTTTGATTGAAGGCCAATGATGTGAACCTATCGTCAAAAGTGAGGAGACCCGCCATTGAGACATGCAAGTTCGAAGGCACTAAGGAGTGTTTCTAAGTCAACTTCCTAGATAATGTGTGGAAGTCGATAGAAAGTGTCCCATTGCAAGAGGGCCTTGATGTATCCCCCATCATTGTCATGAAATATGTATTAATATTTTGAATTCTAAAAAAAAATTAATTCAGGATTGGATCAAGGATGGCTAGCATGAAACAGGGATATAAGTACTACAAAATATTTTAACTAAGGCTAAACTTCTTTTGAACATATTGGCGACACTATACAGAATTGGTAAAACTAACCCAATATGGGATCAAAAACCAGCATGAATACTTGATGTGTGATCAAGAGATAGGTAAGTGGATTTCGAAACCTAATCAGACATGATAGTGAAGGAGTATCACATTCAACCCCATATTGACCCTATACATCATTTTCGTAATTTTCCCCACCATTTCTAGCAAGTACCTATTTCATTTTAAACAATCTTGAGGAGGATAACATATTCTTGTGGTATTTTTAATGAACCCTGGGAAGTAGTTGTTTTGTCTCATCATGACTGATGATCCCTATAATGTTTACATCGTAAGAGTCTAGTGCAGGGGTACCTTGACTTCTATTTAACATTTAAAGAGTTTGAGAAAGAGATAAAAATAAAATTCCATATTTTTCTTTTTCTTAAGTTTAGTCCCCCAAACCCACAAAAGTGTAAAATAATGTAATGGATAACTCTTTTGACCATTATTGATCAAAGTATACATTTTACATAAATAGTCTATGTAGTACATAAAAGGGGTAAACTTATACTATGTGGACATTTCATCATATAATTATATGAGAGTCAAAGAAACAAGTTTTTTAGGTAATATTTTCATATTTCAAGAGTCTAAAAAGAGCTTAAAGACGAATTCAAGGGGTTCAGTTTTCATAAGATTTCAACAACCCCAAAAAAGTGATCAAAGTGTACTTATTAACTTATTCCCATGTAGTTATGAGCATGTGAAGGAACAAAGACTAAGCTTGAGATAAGTTTCAGTTTTACACAAGCTTGAAACAAAGAAAATGTTGTGGTTGAAATAAAGTCCATGCCCCCAACATAATTGTAGAGGTTAGTGGCTTAATGATAACATGATGACTAGAGGCACATGGCCCCTAATATTCATTTGATCCACCCTATTAGACTATTTGTTACTAAAAGGATGCATATATAATAATATGTGTTATTTTTTTTTTGTAAAGTGAAACTCTAAAGTGATAACCCACTTGGCTATTCTTCTCCTTTCAATAATTCATTCTTCCCATATTGTGCTATAGCCCATGATCTCTTTGAAAATACAGCGATTCCATAGATTGTGTCTCTCTCTTATAGAATTCTTGATTTCCCTCGTGCTTGAGTAGATATTTTTCAAATCATATCGTCTATTCCATCCCAACTTCAAATTCCCATACAAGAGTTTTTATTAGCCTGCTCCACATAATTTCTAGTACATTCCAATAGAAAATATCACTACCTTGCTTTATTGATCTATGGTCAATTTTTTGGCTTGTTTTTCAAATAAATTTTAGTTGCAAGATCAACTTCAAAACTAGGAAAGTCTGCCTTCCCCCTTCTCCATGAAGTCTTGCTTGCACAACGATGTCATCCATTTTCCTTCCATGCAAAACCACCTAATCACTCTCACACGAAATATTGCATACTCCACATGGTTTGAGAGATCATGATAGGGGGAATGTCTCCATCTCCCCCTACGTAATGGTTAGATGCAACAATGGCAACCCCCCTTTCGCTTCTATAATCACATAATCTGAGGAAGGAGAGTCCTCCTACATTAATTTCCAAGAGGCCTTCTTAGTGGGGTATATAAAACAACCCATTCTATAGATAAGGGGATGAAAATTTCCATGCATCTGAAATCATTTAGTAGATCTACCACCTTATTACCTACTCTTCTTATACGGACCAGAAGGAGAGGTCAAGTTTTGGTAGCTAAATTTTCACCTATTTAGTCTGGATTCCAATCTCTAACATCATAAGGCTATATGAATGTGGAATCTTTCTTGTAGCTTGAGAACCATATTAATAATTAGTTAGGAGTCCCCTTCTATATAAAGACTCTAAAACCATTGATTCTAAGCAAATTCCAAATCATTCCTTAATCCTAGTAGGTCCATTGTGTTGTTTCTATTGATTCCAATCATACCTAAGAAGATAAACAAAGGTTCGATGTTATCCCTTATAATTCTTCATATCCAATCATGCTAGGGTTTCCCTTAGCAACACCATTGAAATTGAGTTTAACAAAATGGTTTTGGGATGGTGTCTAGATGAGTGGACTAGAAGCTACAAAGTTCAGGGGTTCACAGGAAGATGCCCTATTGGATATAGGGAAACAATTTCTATATGATAATGAATTATACTCCATTTACCTTCCAATCTTTTGTTGACCATATTAACATGGTAATTGTTTCCTTCATATTTTTGAAAAATTTATTCCCCATAATATCCACTAATGATACACCCTCTTTGAAAATTCTTTTATTTCTTCCTTCCAGGTGCCCCAAAGGAGAAAACAAAGGGAAATCCGCCAAATTTGGTTAATGATAGGGTAATCAAATGCATATGGTCTCCAAATTTTTATGGTATTAAGAGGGCTCTCTCAAATTCAATTTTACTTTTAAAGGAATACCTCCAACTTCTTCCAAATATCGCAAGAGTGTGAACATAAGCTAAGGAGGTGTTTCAATGTTTCACTACTCTCCCTATAGAGATGGCACTGTGAGACCCCATATTTTTTTCTTTTGTATGTTGTCTGATGTGAGTGGCTTGATTTGTATTAATATCCAAGTAAAGAATGAGACTTTGGTCCATAGGTGATGTTTCTAAATTTTCATCCAAACCTACTACTCGTATTGATCACATTGATATGCTTCTGGGTGATAGGTTTCCTTAGATGAGAATGTTCCTTTAGAATTATAACCCTATCTAAGGTTATCTTCTTGTATTGAGTATGGGATTCTATAAAGTTGAAGGTCTTGCCAAACTGTCACCAAATTTATTCCACTAGTTTTGGGTTGCATTGTTTTGGGATCTTCCATTGACTCCATCTATGAATTGGCATATCCTCCATCCAATAATATTCTATTCTAACTTACCTTTGCTTGTAATTTTTGTTTTAAGATTTTTCACTTCCTTTTGGTTCCCCATTTTTTGAATTTATTGCCATAAGTCTCCCAAAAATGACATTTTTCTCCCATTTTTTACCTCATAGAGGAGATGTTACCGTATCAACCCAACTCCCTTATTATCTAGGTTCCAGATCAATGATCTTGGGGTGAAAAAGCGCAATTTAATTATTTATTTGGAATGAATTTTTGGGACATATTTTAATTTCTAGATGTTTTCCTATAAGTCAATTCCTCCTTGAAGCCATCTCCACCAAATATTCACCCCCAACCATATACCCATTGATTCAAGGTCTCGCAACCCCAATGCTCCCTAAATTATTTCCTAACACATTTTTTCTTAGGAAATCAACGACCATTTTTTATTGAGTATTGATATGCCCCATAGGAATTCTATTTCAATTCTTCACATTTCTTGGAGAATAGACTTACGAGTCATCATTGTTGAACATATATAGATCAACAAAACTTGCAATATTGAGTTAAGGATGAATAGGAGACCTTCCATATTCAAAGCTTTGAAATTCCATATTGTGGGTTTATTCTGCATTTTCTTTATCGATTCTTCCCATGTCTTACAACTTAGGGAGATATATACTAAAGCAACACCAAGGTACATGGATTGAAGATTGATGATTTTAATTCCCTTTACTCTTGTGACATGCTTTTTCACATTCAAATAGGTATTAAAGAAGAGGATATGGTATTTAGTCCTATTTATTTCCATACTTGAGGCCAATGGGAAGATGTCCAAGATGTTATTCAACATCCTTGCCTCCTCAACTATTGGAACCCATAGGGCCATTATATCATTGAAAAATTGATAGTGGGTTAGGGGAAGGTCTTATCCAAAATGTTAGATATCTTTCACTCCTTTTTTTGCTAATGTTTTCATGAACATTTAGCCTAATCCCTCCACTATATGTATAAAAAGGAAATGGGACAAGGGGACCCCCTCTTATATACCTTGAGAAGATTATAATGCTATAAAAGGTGATCATTGATGAAAATAGATAAGGACACTAAGGAGACAACTTTTTGTACCCACTAGATCTATTACTATGTGAAATAAAAGACTCTTAGGGTACTACTCAAGAAATTTTAGTTCAACTTGTCATATGCCTTACAAATCCTATCATAATCAATAACCCTACTTTTTTTGTGGCCTTTGCTGAGTGTATAGTTTCATGAGACACCATGATGTCATCAAGGATTTTCCTTCCTTTAAAAAAAATTATCTCCTTAGTAGAGATGAGTTTGGAAAGGAAAGGCTTTAACCAGTTAGTAATGATATTGGCTATGATTTTATAAACCACATTACACAAAGTAGTTGGTTAGTATTCACTAGAGATATTTTCCTTCCCTTTTTTGTGATCAATGATAGGAAAGTGGAACCTAAGGCTTTCAAAATAGGTTTTTCTCTCAAATATTATTTCAATTCTCTCCAAACGTCTCCCCCAATTATGTATGAGAACAACTACAAAAGCTCAATATTGAAACCGTGATGTCCAAAAGCCTTATTCAAGGGCATCACCTTAATAATGGCATGATCCTCCTTTTGTGCAATATCCCACAAAGGTGCCTATATTTTCAACATAGATACTGTTGGTGGAATGTTTCTGATGAGTTGCATAATTTCTTCCTACCAATCCACTTCAAGTTTTGAAACAATTTGTTGAAAAAATTTGACTAATTATTGTCATATCTCCTCGTTTGTTTCCAACTTTCATCCATCAAATCCTTTGAGAGAGGACATTCAATTAGAGTGTTGGTTTTGTAACATATGTTTATGGAAAAAGGAAGTGTTCTTATCCTCTTCCTCTAACCATTGAATACTTGATTTTTATTTCCACAGTAATTCATCTTATTTCATGTGCTCCTCCATATCTTGAATGTCCCTAAACCTCTTTTTATTCCATCCTTTCAAATATCCCCTAACATAATTTAGCTTTTTATGTAAAGAAAACACTGTTGAGACTTGAATATTTCTTGACTCTTCCCACCATCTCTTAATCTTCGTGAGGAATTCTTGATGCCTACGATAAAAAAAATTTAGATTAGAATGGGAAATTACAAGGTTGTGTCTTTGGGTATAGACCTAGACCGATTTCCAAGTGATCTAAGCCATCTTAGGATAGTGGATTCTTTAGTGAAAGAATTACACAACAAGATGTTCTCCGTTATAAAGTACTTATCCATATTTGATGCAATTTGGTGTTGTCCTTTTCATCTATTGTTCTAGGTATACAATCCAGTCATTTTGTTGATCTCAATTAGTCCAAAACCATTTATAGTCTCCTAGAACAAAGCCAGTTCATCATCCAACCTCTATATACACTATTTCTTCTCCTCAAGAGACTTAATTAGGTTGAACTCTCCTTCGATTATCAATGGCTTTGGAAATATTAGCATCCCCATTTGAGACATTAATTAAATAAACTTTATTTTATCATGTGAGATATTCGGACCATTCAAATTAGATATAAAAAAATGCTCGCCTGAGATAGTAGGTTGTTCTTGGACTGACAATATTTTAAAAGTAGAAAATACATTAATCACCTATACCTCTTGTTGATGCTAGATTATCACTATTCCTTTTAATTTCCCCTCATTGTCTATTAACATTGATTATCATTATCTTCCCCAATTACTAGTAGTTGGTGAGGGAGTGCCCTATTATTTTAGTTTCTTGAATCATTAATATTGTCAGTTTCAATATTGTCCACTTCACTTTAGAAGCCTTTTCCTTCGATGAATTTTTAGCCCCTCATATTCCAAGAGATTATTTCCAGGCATGGGATTTACTATAGCCACAAAGAACCACCAACATGACCTTGAATCTCCCACAATTTTCCAATTATTCTCCTATTTCATATATCATTTGTAATTTTTTCCTCGTCCTTGCCTCTTCCTCTCTTTGTGAGATTTTTCTACTTCCTTCAGTGCTTCTTCTTCACTTCCAAGAGATCCAAACCTTAATTCATATTTGGTTGTTATATGCTTGTGTTTAAGGTAAGTATGTCCAATCATAGATACTTGTTATTTAGCGAGGGTAAAAAATTCCATACTTGGCCAGGCCATGACTACTTCTAATAGATTTAGTGCCTTTGCGTCAATTTCCATCTTGTTAGGCACCTTCATAGTCATATATGACTCCTCTTATTCTACAAGGATCTCAATTGGTGGGTATGTAAATTGTATTGATAGATCCTATGCTAGTTCTTCTAATGACATTGGGCCTTCCATTATAGGAGATATCAGGCCCACTTCCTAGCTAGGGCCATCTAACCTCTCAGACATGCATGTCAGTATCAAGAGTTATTAAAGCTCCCACCTTCTCACCAATTTCGATATCCTTAGATTGGGATAGATCTATGTTGTCTTTATTATTTAAGGTCATCAGTGGTTCAAACCTAGTTACCATCCCTTCCTTGCATTCCAACTTATTTTTTGGTTGGAGTTTTTTCTTTTGATTATTTTGGCCTCGATCTACTATTTCAAACATGGATTAAGCTTGGGTCATTATGTATGCCTATTTATCCATCTACTTTACCATTTTAAATTTGTGATACAAGTTCCCATATTCATGGCATCCCCTGCATCTAAATGGGATATATTCATAATCAATCGTTTTCTTCCAAAACTCACCTGGAAAGTAGATGTTTATGGAATTTGGAACATGCTCAGAGATATTCATATACAAAAATATACAAGTTTATAATGCATGTCTTCATTGTCTGGTGGCCTGACACATTTTAGCATATTTCCCAATGACATTCCCAATACCTACTACCATCTCATCCTCCCATAATTGTCCTAGTAACTAATATATACAAATCCATACCAAAATAGCCATAAAATATTTGTTGTCAGGGCTGAATCTTTCTTTCCATCATAGAGGTACAATCCAAAAAGGTTGAATAAATATGGGCCATCATCGAAGATGTGATCTTGATCCTTTATATTGGTGAATATGATAATGAAAAATCCATGGGCGCTAAATTGTAGCTTTATTTGTTCCTTTGTTTTCGACTTGATCTAGATCCATCTAGTCAAAGCTTTCTTGGTAGTCAAACTTCCTAAGAACTTTCCTATGAGAACATAGTCATGTATGTACTATATGAACTCCTCAACCTTATTGGATCAAAATTTCTATTTTGGAAATGCAACTATGTGAGGAAAATAGTTACCTGGGCTTCAATTTCAAGCTTGCTTCATTGGTTGTTATGGCATCGATTGTACATGCATCTAATTAGCTCTATATTAAGATATATTTGAAACATTTTGCTTGCCTATTGCATTTCCCTCTCACATGATTGGGTTGTAACATGGATTTCACTCTGTCTCGTGTCATTTGCCAAAGTGAGAGTGGATTTTGGCAAAGATTTATCGTATCAAATAAAGGTTGAGAAATTTCCACAAAGCTTTCTAAGAACTCCCTATCAATAAGAAATAATAATATGTTCTGTGAGACCATTCTTTATTATTTTGTAAACTAAAACATTATTATATATTTCATTATTGTGTTTATAAAATGTTACAAGTTAATAATATATTTATACAGATTATAGCTTATTCACTTAAAAAAAAGGCTAATAAAAACTATTATGAAATTTAATTTGATATAGGTGAATATGAAGTTATAAAAAACAGTAGTATCTTATTTGTAAATTAAACTTATATACATATATATATTCTGAAGAATTAAAATAATATTATATATTACTTTGAATGTATGTTATATATTTACTATTTTTATTAATCAGTATATTATGTTATATCAATATATTTTAGAATATGCTAAATGATAATAACTTTGTGGTTCGGTTAACAGATACGATTCAAGTCACAAAAACCTAATATATATGTGTTACGAAAAAAGAATTTTGAAATTAAATCAAACATTTACTAAATTTATTAATATAAATTATCCAATATATTATAAATAAAAGATATAAACAAATATTTAAAATTCGAAAACAACTAAGATCAGTGTTGAAAATGACATGTTCAAATGGTCTACCAAATGAGATATAAACTAGCATTTGCACCAGATGTTGCAAAGGAAACGTCATAAGGCATAAATTGAAGAAAGAAAATAGAGCAAAAAAATACTTTGATAAAGAATAAGAATATATTGAACACTCAAATCAATGCCCCATTAACTAGAACCACTTAGTAGACATTCCATACAAAATGGGCATATGATCCAAGAACATTGGTGCATAAGAGAGCTAATTAGTCAGATAGCATAAGTATAAATGGTTTCATATATTAAAATCCACGGGTCTAACAAATCTTGCTTAGCCATTTAAGATATAGAAGCTATCTTCTTTAGCCATTTAAAATATAGAAGCTTCAAAACCTTTGTGTATGAGCTATTGTCAAAGGAATACCCTTGTCCTCAGAAGCATTACCACTAGTACCAAGGAGATTAGGACATTCCTGATCTTAATGATTTCATTTGGTTATGTAAAAGCCCCATGTATTTCATTGCTTGATCATTATGTAAAAGGTTACACCTTCTCTGGAGATTTAAAGTTGAAAATTTAAAGGCTATCATCATATTTTGGTCTTCAACGCTGATTGGCATGCCATGAATCTGTGGGGTTTTTTGGAGTTATCCAAGTGACCTCGCCCAATTTTTTGTTTGAAATCCCGTTAGTTTTTGTTGCTGGGGTTTCTGGTTTTTTTTTTTTCGCTGGTGCACCCTTTGGGGTTTCTTGGCAGGCCTGCGTGTTCTGCTCACTTGTTGGCCTCTTAGCCATTCTTCTGATTCGTTGTGAGACATTAAATGTTCAGCCTAACTAATGTTTTTAACTTAACATGTTCCCATGAATAAAATTAGGGTTGCAAAACCTTTTTCATGTTGGTTCTTACATTCATTCTGATCTTGCATACTATTTTTAAACATATCAATATTTATTGTATGCATACATTGCTTTTAGTCCATGAAAAATTAATTGCAATCCTACTCTGTTTTCATTTGCAAAGCCATCATTCCAGGACTTGATGTAATGGCCATTTGATGATGTGGTAGAAAGTTAGAAGAGCAGTGTTGACACTGTAGGTAGTGGTTATATGCGGTGGTTATAATGGACAAATCTCACAATAATGGTCTTATATTTCTATAACTCTGTTCTTGACATACTTAGGAACCTGCAGTTTCATGGCAATCTCCAAATTATTCTCTAGAATAGAGGTGAACTGAAGTCCATCTTTCTATATTCTAAAGAAGGAGGTCTTATCCCAGCTCTGTCATGGGGTGACGGCATCAGTTCAATGGTTAGCGTGGAAATTTGGGCAGAGTTATAAGCTCTTGGAATTTCCTGGAGGTGCAGAGGAAGAAAGAGACACAAAGAGAATCCTATAATTTGGGTGCAGAGAAAAGAAAGAACCACACAACTGGGCTGTAGAGAAAGAAGTGAAGGAAATGGCAGTCATTGTGTGCATTTGTGTGTTTTTTTTATTGTCGTTTTATCAGAATGGGGTTTCAACTTCATAGGATAACTACCTTAGAGACTATGGATCAAAAAGTAACACAACAGTGGGTGGACGGATCTTCACTGCAAATACCCCCTCCTCATATATGTCAATTTCCACCAATGGAGGCATCTTTTCTAACACTACAAATTCCAATCTACTGGTTCCTTCTGGTATCTATTTGACAGCTAGAGTATTTACTTAGAAGTCATCCTATACCTTCAGTATTGGGCACTAGGGTAGATACTGGGTACGTTTACATTTCTTTCCATTCTCTTATCAAATGTACAATCTTACAAGTGCCATATTTTCAGTAGCCACCCAAGACTTTGGTATATTGTACAATTTCCAAATCCAGAATAGTTCAATTGTGATGAAGGAATATCTCATCAATGTAAATGAACAAACATTGCTCCTGACATTTATTCCCTCCAATAATTCCTTTGTGTTTGTCAATGCCATTGAAGTTGTTTCTGTGACGAACACTCTTGTTTCCGACACAGCTCATGTTGTGCCCCTTCCTAATACTTACAGTGGTCTATCTGGCATGCTTTTGAAACAAGTTACAGACTTAATATGGGAGGACCATTGATCACCCCTGACAATGACACCCTTGGGAGATTTTGGGATCCTGATACAAGCTTCTTAGCTTCAAAATCGCTTACTGAGAGATAAGGTTCCATTTTTGCTGATGTCGTTTGACATTGAAAGTTTTGGGCCAAAAAGAATTCTGAGTAGACATAGAAAGCTTCAAAGCCACGTGAGTCTTCCAAAAGGACTTTTCCATAAATTCAGGGCTGCAAAACCTTTTTCATGCTGATTCTTACATTCATTCTGATATTGCATACTATTTTTAAACATATCAATATTTATTATATGCATACATTGCTTTTCGTCCATGAAAAATTAATTGCAGTCCTACTCTGCTTTCATTTGCAAAGCCATCATTCCAGGACTTGATGTAATGGCCATTTGATGATGTGGTAGAAAGTTAGAAGAGCAGTGTTGACACTGTAGGTAGTGGTTAAATGCACTGGTTATAATGGACAAATCTCACAATAATGGTCTTGTATTTCTATAACTCTGTTCTTGACATATTTAGGAACCTGCAGTTTCATGGCAATCTCCAAATTATTCTCTAGAATAGAGGTGAACTGAATTCCATCTTTCTATATTCTAAAGAAGGAGGTCCTATCCCAGCTCGGTTAGGGGGTGACGGCATCAGTTCAATGGTGAGGGTGGAAATCTGGGCAAAGTTATAGGCTCTTGGAATTCCCTGGAGGTGCAGAGGAAGAAAGAGATAGAAAGAGAATCCTATAATTTGGGTGCAGAGAAAAGAGAGAACCACACAATCGGGTTGCAGAGAAAGAAGTGAAGGAAATGGTAGTCATTGTGTGCATTTGTGTGTTGTTTTTATTGTAATTTTATCAGAATGGGGTTTCAACTTCACAGGATAACTACCTTATAGACTGTGGATCAAAAAGTAACACAACAGTGGGTGGACGAATCTTCACCGTAGATACCCCCTCCTCATATATGTCAATTTCCACCAATGGAGGCATCTTTGCTAACACTAAAAATTCCAATCTACAGGTTCCTTCTGGTATCTATTTGATAGCTCGAGTATTTACTCAGAATTCATCCTATACCTTCAGTATTGGGCACCAGGGAAGACACTAGGTACGTTTACATTTCTTTCCATTCTCTTATCAAATGTAGAATCTTACAAGTGCCATATTTTCAGTAGCCACCCAAGACTTTGGTCTATTGTACAATTTCCAAATCCAGAATAGTTCAATTGTGATGAAGTAATATCTCATCAATGTAAATGAACAAACATTGGTCCCGACATTTATTCCCTCCAATAATTCCTTTGCGTTTGTCAATGCCATTGAAGTTGTTTCGGTGCCGAACACTCTTGTTTCAGACACAGCTCAAGCTGTGCCCCTACCTAATACTTACAATGGTCTATCTGAGCATGATTTTGAAATAATTTACAGACTTAATATGGGAGGACCATTGATCACCCCTGACAATGACACCCTTGGGAGACTTTGGGATCCTGATACAGGATTCTTAACTTCAAAATCCCTTACTTAGAGATAAGGTTCCATTTTGTTGATGTCGTTTGACATTGAAAGTTTTGGTTCGAAAAGAATTCTGAGTAGACTTAGAAAGCTTCAAAACCGCGTGAGTCTTCCAAAAATACTTTTCCATAAATTCAGGGCTGCAAAACCTTCTTCATGCTGGTTCTTACATTCATTCTGATCTTGCATACTATTTTTAAACATATCAATATTTATTGTATGCATACATTGCTTTTAGTCCATGAAAAATTAATTGCAGTCCTACTCTGCTTTCATTTGCAAAGCCATCATTCCAGGACTTGATGTAATGGCCATTTGATGATGTGGTAGAAAGTTAGAAGAGGAGTGCTGACACTGTAGGTAGTGGTTATATGCGCTGGTTATAATGGACAAATCTCACAATAATGGTCTTGTATTTCTATAACTCTGTTCTTGACATATTTAGGAACCTTCAGTTTCATGGAAATCTCCAAATTATTCTCTAGAATAGAGGTGAACTGAAGTCCATCTTTCTATATTCTAAAGAAGGAGGTCCTATCCCAACTCGGTTAGGGGGTGACAACATCAGTTCAATGGTTAGGGTGGAAATCTAGGCAGAGTTATACGCTCTTGGAATTGCCTGGAGGTGCAGAGGAAGAAGGAGACACAAAGAGAATCCTATAATTTGGGTGCAGAGAAAAGAAAGAACAACACAATTGGGCTGTAGAGAAAGAAGTGAAGGAAATGGTAGTCATTGTGTGCATTTGTGTGTTGTTTTTATTGTCATTTTATCAGAATGGGGTTTCAACTTCAGAGGATAACTACCTTATAGACTGTGGATCAAAAAGTAATACAACAGTGGGTGGACAGATCTTCACTGCAGATACCCCCTCCTCATATATGTCAATTGCCACCAATGAAGGCATCTTTGCTAACACTACAAATTCCAATCTACAGGTTCCTTCTGGTATCTATTTGATAGCTAGAGTATTTACTCAGAACTTGTAGCTCCAGTGCAAATGCAATTAAGAAGTGAAATCTAATGAGGGGTATTTGCAACTCAAATTTAATTAATCCATTTCATCACTAATGTTGTAAATAGATAGAAAGGAACCCTGATAAGTTGTAGCTCACAAAGTTATCAAGATCGACAGCAATCATATCCATGAAAATGCTGTAAATATTTTTGGTTTGAGATATAGATGTTAGTTTGTAACTATCACTCTCAATCCACAGGAAGAAACATAAATGTATCAGAATTTATACTTACTTCCTGTAAGAATTAACAACCCCTTTTCTTTCTGGGCACTTGAAGCCCATGGACTCGAAGAAATCAAGCACAGATTCTTGAGGTCCTTGATAAGGTCTGTGGATCTTATGGAGATCTTGACGAAGCAGATGCCCTTATGGTGAAAATGGAAGAGATTCATTGCTTGCCTGAGACAAGGACGCATAACACTCTTATAGCATTGCATGCTCAAAATGACAATATTGATAAAGCATTTTGTTACTTCACAAAGATGAAGGAAGTAGGGCTCGTTCGTGATACTGTCGGTTGTCAAACTATTTTATATGCATTTTGTATTAGACACATGGTCAGTGAAGTAGAAGCTGTTGTCAGGGAGATGGATGGATTGGGCATTCATGTGGATGAGTACTCTAAATCAGCTATTATTAGGATGTATATAGATCTGGGGATGCTTGAGAAAGCATGGGCATGGTTTGAAAGGTTCCATCTTGCTGGAGGAGTGAGCTGTGAATGCTATGTTGCCAATATTGATGCATATGGGGAATAGGGTTATTGGTTAGAAGCTGAAAAGGTTTTTAAGTGCAGTCAAGAAAGAGGCGAGGGTCAAACTGTATTAGAATTTAATGTCATGATCAAGGCCTATGGGATTGCAAAAGTCCATGACAAGGTTCTGAAGTTGTTTGAAAGAATGGAAGTTCAAGGGGTTTTTCTTGACATATGTACATATGCTTTTGTCATTCAGACATTTGCAAGTTCAGGACTTCTAGATGAATCAAAACACTTTATTACCAAAATTTTGCAGGAAGCAAGGTTTGTGCCTAACTGTTCATCATTTTGTGTTGTTATTGCCACCTATGGAAGATTGGGTCGAGCTGCAGAGGCAGAGAAGATGCTTGAAAAGATGGTTAACGCAGGTGTGGAGCCAGATGTTTTTGTTTATGGTGCCTTGATAAATGCATTTGCTGAAACTGGATGTATGGAAGAAGCTCTACGTTACTTTCAAATAATGCAAAATTCTGGTTTTGTAGGGAACTCTGTGGTGTATAGTTATTTTATTAAGGTTTATAGTAAACGTGGTTTTTTGAAGGAAGCACAAGAAATGTACAAATGCATACAGAAATTGGGTGCTGAGCCAGATTCCTTTTTATCAAGTTGTATGCTTGACCTTTCTGCTCGCACTGATATGGTGACTGAAGCATAAGAAGTATTCAAAGTCTTGAAGGAGAAGCAATAGGCAAATGAATTTTCTTTTTCCATGATGTTGTCCTTATACAAAAAGAATGGAAGGCTTAATGAAGCCACTGAAATTGCAAAGGAAATGTTAGAATCGGGATTTCTTACTAACGTTCTTTCTTTTAATAGTGTCATTAGCCTGTTCATTGCAGATGGAAGATTGAGAGAGGCCGCTGAAATTTTTCATCAAATGCTAAAACTAAAGGCTTCACCCAATGAGAATACATACAAAACACTGGGCATTCTTCTGAAGAGAGGAGGCATTCCAAGAGAGGCAGTAGAGCAACTCAATGTTGCACATAAAAGTTGGCTTCCACATGGTATTCAGGCCTTGAGAATGACAATCGTTTCTGCAGTGGGGATGCATGCTAAAGCTTTGGAAGCTTGTAATGAACTAAGAGCTTCTGGGTCGGATTTTGATGTGTCTTCTTACAATGTTGTTATATATGCACTTGGTAGTGCTCGAAGGATTAATGAAGCTTACAACATGTTCATGATCATGCAAGCCAAAGGTCTTGAACCATATACAAATACTTATGCAAGTATGACAATTAGCTATGGGAAGCTAGGGTTGGTAGACAGTGTTAGGAGAATGTTTTACAAAATGAAACAGAAGGGTTTTTAGCCAAACGAATTCACGTTCAAGGTAGTTATAGATTCCTATAAAAGTGCTGGGAAGTTTGCTTTAGCCAGATTTGTTACCCAGGAGAGGGAGTTCATGCATCAGTTGCAAGAACATGGTCACATTATATAAGATTATGTAGATTAGGTTTCGAGTTCCATTTCATGTGCAAAGCTTTTAAAAGGAAGCTGGCATATCCTGTATTCATGTTGTTGTGTCTTTTAACATTTTGTAAAATTGTAACAGGTTATTTTTTTTTGGGGAAATTTAAATCTATGCTCCTTGTATAGAGAAATTGTGGATAAAAGGGTACTAGTAGTTCTTTTAGTGCATAACAAAAATGCAAATAAAAAGACATTGGTCATTCCCTCCTCCAATATAAATTAAGGCTTTGAAAACAGATGAACATTTGCACATCTTATCTTAACATAGATAGTGTTCGAGTGTTAAATATCTGCTAACTGATCTGATTGCAGGTTGCAGAGATTAAGGATCAAGATATAATGGGTATATGCGCTGGTTATAATGGACAAATCTCACAATAATGGTCTTGTATTTCTATAACTCTGTTCTTGACATATTTAGGAACCTGCAGTTTCATGGAAATCTCCAAATTATTCTCTAGAATAGAGGTGAACTGAAGTCCATCTTTCTATATTCTAAAGAAGGAGGTCCTATCCCAGCTCGGTCAGGGGGTGACGGCATCCATTCAATGGTCAGGGTGGAAATCTGGGCAGAGTTATAGGCTCTTGAAATTGCCTGGAGGTGCAGAGGAAGAAAGAGGCACAAAGAGAATCCTATAATTTGGGTGCAAAGAAAAGAGAGAACCACACAATTGGGCTGCAGAGAAAGAAGTGAAGGAAATGGTAGTCATTGTGTGCATTTGTGTGTTTTTTTTATTGTCATTTTATCAGAATGGGGTGTCAACTTCAGAGGATAACTACCTTATAGACTGTGGATCAAAAAGTAACACAACAGTGGGTGGACGGATCTTCACTGCAGATACCCCCTCCTCATATATGTCAATTGCCACCAATGAAGGCATCTTTGCTAAAACTACAAATTCCAATCTACAGCTTGCTAGTCTGTATTATATATTTATATAAACAATGCAAACACTTTATGCAGTGCACACACTTCATTTTCCTATGTAAATATTCTATTTTTGTATTTATTTTTATGGGTATAAAATGAAATATATGAAACTTTTGTGTTTTGTTATGTTTGTGAGTTCAATTCAAGAAACCTGCCATCACAGTTTGGATTATAGGTCTATCCTATAACATATTACATATAGATAAAATTCACTTCAATAAAAAATTTATTTACAAATGATAAATTCTAATTTGTATTTATTTTTATGGGTATAGAATGAAATATATGAAACTTCTGTGTTTTGTTATGTTTGTGAGTTCAATTTAAGAAACCTTCCATGACAGTTCGGATTATAGGTCTATCCTATAACATAATTATATATAGATAAATAAACTTCAATAAAAAATTTATTACAAATGATAATTCTAATTTTGTGAATATATAATATATATATATATATATATATATAATTATATATATAATGCTCACAGCTTCTGAAATGTGGTATATATACATGTATAAAATCATCGCTGATTTTTTTCATTTATTCTTTATTTTTAATATAGAAAGGGAAAGTTTATCTATATGTTATAATATCTACTTGTGAATAGGTAAAATCTACTTGTAAATGTATATATGTAGGACTTCTGTGTTGCGGCAAGAGCTACCGACTGCGTTGGACAAATTATCTGAGATCTGATATCAAGCGAGGTTCCTTTACGCGAGAAGAAGAGTGGACTATTATTCAGTTGCAGGCTATTGTAGGAAACAGGTGGTCAAACATACAAAAAGATGAATATTCCATAAAAATAGATAACTTTTTATAAGAAGATGTAGATAACTTTTGTAAATATCTGAAGTTCTTCTGTGTTTACTAGAAAAAATTGAAACAACTTTAAACTTTAACCTAATTCATCACCAAAAAGTTCCTGTGAAAATCTACATCTTCCAAACATTTATTTATTTTGATTACGCTTGCAGATGGTCTCTGATAGCCTCACAGCTCCCGCAGAGAACAGATAACAAAATCAAGAATTTTTGTGAAATAGATAACTTTTTATATGAAGATGTAGATAACTTTTGTAAATATCTGAAGTTCTTCTGTGTTTACTAGAAAAAATTGAAACAACTTTAAACTTTAACCTAATTCATCACCAAAAAGTTCCTGTGAAAATCTACATCTTCCAAACATTTATTTATTTTGATTACGCTTGTAGATGGTCTCTGATAGCCTCACAGCTCCCGCAGAGAACAGATAACGGAATCAAGAATTTTTAGAATACAAAAGTGAAGAAGCGTTTGTTCATGATGGGACTCGATCCCTCGACGCATGCACCCAAACAAGAAGCCAAACCTATTGCTCCATATGGGTACGAGGCCTTGGCCGTCACGAGGCACAAGACACAGTTGGAAAAGGAAAGACGTGAAGCAGAAACTCAGATCTTGAGAGAATCGCTTGTCATGGCCTCTGATTCTGCCGCTGGTTACCACACCAATAACAATACAGTGGAAACGTTCACAAACCCTAACGGCAATCCACCCGCTGATTATTTCTTAAAGATATGGAATTTAGAAAATGGTAAGGCCTTCAGGAATAAGAGTCATCATCTTAATGGACGAGTCGATTCGATTTTATCATATGAAATTCCTTTGAATCAACGATTGAAATTGTTGAAATCATCTAACATATAATCGTTTGGTTTACAAGATGATAGATAGGCAAAGAGTGGAGTTGATTTCAGAGGGAAATGCCTTACGGCGTAATTATATTTAGTTCATTATTATTTTTCATAAATAATTTTATTTTGTTTTCGCATCTTTAAATAAATTATAAGAAATAATAATTTTAACAGTTACATAGTTTAATTTATAATAATAAACTATAATTATTATATTTATAAATTATGCACATATCATAATAAATTTCTAAAAAAACATTATAATTATATATTTATAAATTATAAACATAGTTCGGTGAGTTATATATAATATAGTATATATATGAGTGAGTGAATGTTACATTTCCTTCAATGTGTGGTACACAGAGATTAAGGAAAATTAATATCTTAATAAATGAAGGTATTATAGAAAAACAATAAATTAGTAAAACTCATATTTTATGGTATATAGGATGACATATATACCGTATAACATTTTTTTATATTTTAAATAAGTTATATTATATAAAATTTTGTGAGTAAAATTATGGGTTGTTAAAATATGGAACCCTAAATTATTTATAATAAATTTTTTTAGTTACTTTACTGTTTTTAATTATATTTCATATTTTGTTTTATTTTTATGTAATTTGATCTAATGTCAAAATGTTAAAAATAAGAAGAAATTATAACATTTCTTTACATTTAGACAATTTTTAGGTTTATTTTATTGTTTTTAATTATATTTTATATTTTATTTTATTTTTATATAATTTGACCTAGTCAAAATGTTTAGATAGCATAACATAACATAAGAACAAATTATAGCATCTCTTCCATACTCATGCTTGTCATCCCAATAAAAAATGAATATGTAATAATAAATATGGAATTAAAATTTATTATTGTTTATTAAAAAAATTAAAATGACGTTTTTCGTTAAAAATTAAAATAAAGATATTATTAACTTTATTATGCTTTATTAATGTTATTATTAATAATAAGATGATCCTCTTTGTTTCCTTATTTGCAATCTTGAAGGCAAGGAAAGTTCGAGCATTCTATTTTTGTGGGACATTTATTGGGGTTTACTTGTTGAATATTAAGGATGAAAAATATTTGTATCAAAAGTGACTTGAAGGGGATCATAATACCAAGTTTGAACCATTGTGAGGGTTTCTGATGTACCCAACGAATGTCTTGTGGCTTGATTGACATCTTAATCCCTCCCTACCAACCTCTCATATTAAAGCATTCAATGATTTGGTTGTTAATAGGCCCATGTATCAAAAGTAAATTCCCACTTGCTTTTCCAAGAATCTAGAGGAAATCTGTAAGGTAGATACCTTTGCCCCCTAGTCAACATCTTAGGTTGTACAATTCGCTGAGTGTAGTCTTGCCGACTAGTTCATGGGGATTTGACCCTCTCCGCACTTTCTGAAGGTATGGGTGGAAGGCACTAGTAAATGGAGTTTTCTCTTCCTCTTTCTTAGGGAAGGTTATTTTTACCGTCTTCCTTCAGAATAAATTAGATTAGAACTTGATCTTTATAAATGGGCCTTATTTTATGAGGTTGATTTGTTTTATCTGGATCGTTAGAGTCGCAATTTGGGTCCTAAAAGTAACATGTCACCTACTTTTCTACTATAGGTGAACCTTCCATTTCTTCCCCTTCACCTCTGGCACAATACAACCTTTAGAAGTATTGATAATGCCTTTTGTAAGTACTTTCATCGTGTTGAACCAGAAGATGCTATCTTTTTATATGCAAGGATATATATGTGGAAGTAGAATTGGATAAGGGGATTCTAGTGGCTATCAATTTGAATCTTGATAGTTTTCCTCACATCCAAGAGGTGGAATATGATCAACTCCATTCCAATGCAAAGTATGCCATGAATATGGTCACTTTGCATGAAGTTTTAAAAGAAAATAAGAGGAATAGAAAAAATAAGTTGAAGAGGGATATCAATGGTAAAAACCAAAGATAATAATAGGCTTAAATAGGAAAACTAACAACCACCTAGGGAAACCTAACCCAAATGGAATTCAGGAGAAAGGATTAAATCTCCAACCAAGAATTTGTCTAGTGAATAAAGAAAGAACTAGCAAGACAAATGGAAAGAAAGATAATAGAAATCACTATGAAGATTTGAATCTGATGAATGAGGAAAGAGAAATTCCTATGAACATCTCCCAATGTCTCTGGAAAGTGATCCAAAATTTACTTTCGAGCTAAATACAGAGTGAAATGATGAGAATATTCCTCCACTAGAGGATATCCATACTACTTCATAGACCATGAAATAATCTTCCTCGGATGAGGAAAAATATTAGTTTCTTAAGAACATTAAGACAAGTCCTACCCTTGCTCGCTATCTAGACAAAAATTCTTAAGCAGGGAAGGAAAAATAGTAATATTGGGTTCATAGAAAGGTAGGAAGGAACACAAATAAGGTAATAACAATGGAAAGGGTGTAAAAGGATAAATAATTTGGAACCCAATTAATCCTAGATCCATAATTTATCAAAGGAAGTGGAAATAATAGAAAAAGAGGAAAGTCTACCCCTTGTCAAGAGGAAACTAAAAGAATCAGTAAATGATGAAGGTAATCTCCTATAATTGCAAAGGGTTACAATCTAAAATAAAAATGGAAAAGGTGAAATCATTAATAAAAAAAGAAACTCTTCTAGTCCTTTTTCTCTAGGACAAAAAAATAGGGTATCAAGAGATCCTCCAAAGACAACACAAGATATGACATGGTAGTGAAATTTTCTTATTAAGTTCTTGTGGTGCTTCACAGGGTGTATGCACATGATGGGCTCAATATGTGCTAAATATTTTGGATTGAACGTCATCCCTTTATTGTATGGTGACTCAATTTATGCATGTACCTTGAGATAAGGTATGATATATATATCTATATATCTACACACACACACACACACACACATAGATATGGCAAAGCGTTTATGGGATAAAATAAAGTGTTGGGCTTCCTTATTGGATATAATAGATTCTTAATTTGGTTCATATTTTATCTTTGGAGGGGATTTCAATACAACCTTTCATAAATGGTAGAAAAAATGGGTGATCTCTAATTAGAGATCAATTTAAGGAAAATATGGAAGATTTCTTTCAAACAATAAGTTTGTTGGATATTAAGCCATTGCCCAACAAGTTTACATGGACTCATATGTGATAAATTATGAGCCATATTGCTGCAAGATTAGATAAATATCCTATAGAGGAGTCTTTCTTATCACAAAACATATCGGATTCTTCTTATATGCTTGCATGGAATAGATAAATTAATTGGCCAATTGTGTTATATATTTTAGAAAATATTGATTACAATCCCCTTCCCTTTCACTTTGTTAAGGTATAGACTATAACAAATGGATTTAGAAATGCAGTGAAGCATGTACGATGAGAATAGGAAACTGGTAACCCAATTCAATATGGGAAATGTGTAGCTATCATGGTTAAAATTTTATGTAAAAACATATAAGACCAAAATCATGGGACATATATTCCAAGCTAAATGGTGGGAAAAACACCGTAGTTGGGTGTCATTTTGGTTATTATGGCTAAGGAAATTGGCGAAGGAAATGGCAAAGGATTTTGAAAGGAAAAATGGCATTTTCTACACATTTATTTATGAAAATAATGGAATTTAAGACAACAGGAAGGTGAAAGGTCACAAGTTGCATGTGAGGAGTAAAATGAAGGCAAATAATAGAAAATGAAGAAAATAGATGCCTCATTGATAAAAGGGATTTTGAGGATCAGTTGGCAAGATTTTTCTCAAGTTTTTGCTAAGGCTTGGCCAGTGTAACCTTTTGTCAGTTTAGTTTTGGAGCTCTCTCATTATTCTCTCTATCTCTCTCTCACTCTTGGACACTTAGAGTTCTCTTGGAGCACTTTGGAATTGGATCAAGAAAGGGAAAAGAAGGCAAGAGGAAGGAAGGAGAAAAAAAGGAAGAGTAGGATAAAGTAGCTACAACAAGATTACTTGTAGGTATTGATTTCCATGTGTGTTTTCCTTGCAATATTTGGCGTGCATGGTATTTCATGTGTTTTTCTTTCTGATATCGACATGCGTTTTGGCAAGTGTGACAACGTTTAGCCTTTCCACTTCTAAATATCCATGGTTTCATGGGGTTCTAATGTTTTGGTTGATATGGATATTTGGATGGATTTGAAGCTGAGTGAGGTGGATCTCTGAAGGAAGAACAAATGGCCTAGAGATCCCTGAACTAGACGATGTATTGCAATAAATCCACTCACCTAGTGACCCCTGAACCATACTTTGGGTTGCAGTAAAGGCAAGTATTGTGTGCCTTTATGGGCCTACGAATCCTTGCGGGGTGAGTGGTGTGACAAATGGTACAACCTAGAGGGTGGAGTCTCTGTTAGGGCCTAGACATCCGGTGTTAATGGTGGTAAAGCCCAAAGACTGGTGTCACAATTATGGCCTAGTGATACCTAGATTAAAGTGTGGATTGTGGTAAATCCTAGAGACTATGATATAGGAAAATTCCTCACAGTGTAGGCAGAGAAATATGGTGGCATCCATGCTTGCTTTTCCTAATGATCTGGTGGATATCATGGCGAAGCATGTTATTACATGTTTATTATTTTGGCCTAGTGATCTGATCTGAAATGCGATAAAGCTTAGTTTCTATTGATGAGGGTGAGGCGGTTTAGCCTTGGTATGCCTTGGTTGGTTCTTTTAGTTTGAGTCTCACATTCAAGTTTGGGATATGGCATGGGGGTGATTGGATGAAGAGAGGCTTGGCTCAGCCAATCTACGGTTGGGTGGAACATGGTAGTCCCATACCGGGTTGGATTTTGCATCATTAATATGAGTTTATTTCCCCTTTTTATTTCATGATTATTATATTGGTTCATATCTAGAATATATGGTTGTTATTTCCTTGATATTTTTGTTGTAATTATGTTGGTTATAAGCATCTATTATGATAGTGATGATGTATGGATCTCTTAATGTTTTGATTTGTAAATGAATGAATAGTATATCCAAGACCTAATAGATGATAGTGCAACTAATGTCATAAGGGAACAATGCTTCTTAGCTATTCTCAAGTAATTATGAGACCCCTATGCTCAAATTTGTTGTTTAAACCTCTAGACTAGATATTTGTGACATGTTTGACGAAATGCATGCCATGGCTAGTAGGGGTCTAGGCTAGACCTTTTTAATGTTTTGCAAATGTATCTTTTTTTTGTTAGGTAAATTCATTTATAAACCTGTCATTGTGTTCTAGATAATGCCATGGACTTTGGGTCTAAAAATGTGGCACAGATCCCAGAGTTGTGGGCACAAGTCTGAGGAGAAAAGTCCCTAGATGCATGCATACCCATGTTGTGGGAGCGTATGGAACCTCCCTAATGCACCCTTGTCCATATCAAGGGAGTTTTCAGGGTTTAATGGTTTAAAAACTTAGTGCCACCTAGGGGGCTAGTTACCTGAGTGGGTGGGATGGCTCTTGGGAGTGTTGTTGTTGATGTGGAAGGTCTATGTGTTGTGTTTCCATTGATCCCACTTCCTTAAGGTTCCATAGGAGGTTGAATCCCATTATAGTGGCCTCTCATCGCGTGTTTACCCTAGTTGGATGGTTAATTGGCTGTATGTGGGATGAGCGTATTATAGAGTGGTATTGGAGCATGGTATTAGAGCATGGTTCACCCCTCATAATGGATGGGTGATGTGTTGTTCATGCATTCATGTCAGACGCATATGTGTTCCTTATGCTTGTAGTCCATGTGCTTGTTGCATTTGCATGGTGTTCATCATGGTTATAGGGATGTCGCCATGTGAAGTTTGATGGGGTTATTATGGAATGTTTATCATGAGTGTATGGTTGTATATGCATTTGTTATGCATGTCAGCAACTATATGTTGTTATGCAAGCAATGTCATGGTTATGGTTAAGCATGTATGGTGGCTCAAACATGCATTGTGATTTCATTGTATATAACTAGTTCATCATGATGTTATTGCTCTTTTAAGATTCTAATGAGTTGGTTGAGATAAAGCAAGAGATGTAGACCATCAAAGTAAAGTTTTTGCATTGGACATCGAGTTAAGAGAATATCGTCATACAGATTTGTATGTTGGGCATGCAGGTATGTAGGTTAAGGGTTGTTATATGAATTATGGTTATGTGTATGTCTTTCATTCTATTGATGATATGGTTACATACATGATAGATTCTAGTTGATTAGTGTAGTCATATGCACATTTGTCGAATAGTCATGAATGATAGTAACCTATGGTCTGCATTACTATTGTTATTTTATGTTAGATAACTTGATTATGTTATATGTTGTTAATGAGTATGTTAGAAGTCAAATTGTTGTTGTTATATGATAGTTAGCTTGATGATTAAGTTATATGTTGTTGATGAGCATGATAGATAACTTGTTGTTGTTATATGTGAGTAACTTGATGATTAGGGTTATTACATTAAGATCTTGATGTTATATGTATCATACAAATTTGATTTGGTCTATGCAAATGGTTAGGGTTATGACATTCGTGTATGATCTAATATGTTTTGATATTATGTCATACTAATCTAGCCTAAATGTGCATATGTGATTGTTGTGCGTGAATGACAAATTGTTTATGAGTTTATGATGTGAACATGTTAGCTATTTATTGTTATAGATATTGCGACCTTATTTATGGCTAAGTTGATATGTTGTGAACTTATATCATACTAATCTATCTTGATTGTGCAAGCAAGTTCCCCTAAGATGTTGAAGAAATTGTAACTAGCTTTGGTCTTCATAATGACTTCTAATGACGATTTTATGTAAAGAAGAAAGAAATGTATTTATCGTATTCCTTGCATCATTGGTTTCATGAGAAAGAAGTGTTTTTCATAGGTCAGGGACTTCTTCTTGATGTCTTTAGGAATTTGTTGTCTTGTCATAAATATAATCAAGAAGTAATGAGGTCATGTTACACGTGTAGAAGACAAGTCAGTTATGAAAAAGATTCACTCCAAGACATTGTTACTATCCCTCTTGTAGTCAGACAAAATAAAGGAAATATTCTCCTTAAGGAAATGTCAGCTTATCTCTAGGATCCCATGTCAGCCTAGATAGCAAACATAAGTCCCTATATAAAGAGTGACATATCCTCATGATGAGAAGCATCTTGGACACATCTGATCTGAAACAATAAAGATCTGAGAGAAAAGACATAAGGGTAATAAAGTGAGGAAGGAAGGCTACTACAAGTTTGTAAATGTCCAAATGATTTTGGGCGAAGTCTGTCTCATCTTTGTCATATTAGCAAAGGATGAAAGATTTTTCTAGGATAGTAACAATTTAGTTAAGGGATACATCAAGTTTGTAACTGTGATAGAAAGAGACAAAATTCAAAGAGGCCCTCATGGATTGAAGAAAGAGATTAGTGGAAGTCGAAGAATGTGTCTACGGATACAAGAGAAGAGACTGAGACTCTCTAACTAAGAATGTCATAATTGTTTGAAGAAGAAGAACTGAAGTGATACAGTACGAAGAAGGAAGACTGTGATATGAAGGTTGAAGTGTGCAAGAGATAGTGACAAGTTTCCTGGTAATGGTCTTGGTATCCGTCAATTGGAACCTCTATAAGAATATTTTCTTGCAGGTTTTCCTCTGAAAGATAGAGGTTTTGGCCTTGGAAGAAATCCAACATCTTCTGTTATTGTCTCTTTTGTTTTGGTAACTATTTGATGAGCTAAGAAGACACACTATAATAATAACAAGAGAAGACTGTGTCAATAAGAAAAAAGTTAAAATACCTCACAAATAGCTATCATGTAGAGAAGAATATTATTAACTTGATTTCCGTAGATTCTTCAACATGCTATCAGAGCTAAGTTGTTGAAGTCAAACGAAGGGCATAAAAGATAAATTCAAGGATAAAGCTTCAAGAAGGGCACCAAAGCATGTTGAAAAGCTTTGTGTTTCAAAACATCCATCAAATATTGAAGGAGACAATTTACAATGAAAATACAAATACGGATTTGATCCTTATATGAAGTTGTCAAATTATTTCATAATCTCATACTAATCACAATCTCGGTGTCAAAATCAAGTAATCTCAGTCAAAAGATGAAGCGTTCAGAACTCGGGTACATGGTAGTAGTTTCGTTATATTTCATATGGTGATGCCAATGATAACATGATCTCATCATACTAGTGATAGTAACTACCTTGGATTGAATCCTTTTCTATAAAGAATACAATGTTGACAACTCGGATTCATGATGCATACTTGATGACATATTGAAGCGGATCATCTACAACATATCGCTTATAAATAGGTGTAGGTACTATAATGTGATCGTAGCAAGTAACCTTGATGCTCTATGATTCTACATGATGCCGCATACTACAAGGTTCACTTGTGTGATACCGATATAGTTCCATCTAAAATCATAAGGATCAGATGTATAAGTCGTAGTAAATTGAAATCAAACTTCCTATCATTACAACAAGGATCTCATCCGAAGGAAGCATCAATGTATCTACTTCAACCACTTTCAACATGATCAAGGTCGAGATCTCATATTTACCTATCAATCAATTATTTTTATTTAATAAATTTTGTAAAATGATTTCATGATTGTAAGGAGATCTATAGGTTGGATGGGTCATCAAAGGTCCTTGCATGGAATAAGGAGGATTGTCGTAATCCTCGTAGATAAGAGAAGCCAGTGAACATATCAAGGAAAAATGTCTCCTTTGATTTCATGGGAGAGAAATCTTAAGGTCCTCTCATCCCTATGTAGCAGGAGAGGAGACATAAAAGAGATATATTAAATACTAGAAGATATATTCTATGAATAATGCAAAAAAGAAGGTCATATCACTTAGACCTAATCTACACAAAATTGAAGGTATCAAAGAATGAAGGGATATCTTTGTAAGATCTCAATTGGAAATCTAGTAGAGATGATAAGAAGATAATCACCATTGTTCTTAAATACACTAACTTATAAGAAAGGTAACAAATATCCATAGACAAGGAAGTTACCTCATTCAACAACTTATGGTCTCTATGCTAGATAAGAAAAGACAAGTTGAAGGAAAAAGTGTTCAAGGTTAAACGACTCAAACATTTGTAGAAATTAAAGGGAAGTTTGATCCTCAAATAAGATCGAATAGTGTAATGGAAATATTATAAAAAGGAAGCTCATATCGCTGGAAAAATGAAGCATGATGAAGAAAAAGGGACAATGAAAGAGGGAGTAATAGATCTCGATTATGAATGAGATGGTATCCCTCACAAAAGGGTCTTATCATAAGCACCTAAATGTTTTGTTACATATATGACCATGATAATAAGATGCATCATGGCATCATGGAAGCTTTAGAAGCAAGAGCTTCTGAAGTAAACGTGGGAATAATGAAGAACAAAATCCATCGTAGTCAAACATGAAGCTCTTGGGAACCTCATTGGACATGGAAGGAAAGGATGAAGTCATCTAGGACAAGGATCATCATACATCAAGTCAAAAGGAAACATCTATTAGATGGGGATATGTAATATCCTTGAGATTATCTGATGGAATCCTCATCAAGGGAATCACTAATCTAGAGAGAAAGCAAGTGTTTCATCAATAACTTCATCTTATGGCATTCATGGGATGATGGTATGATGAATAATATCAAGGGATTGAAGATCTTCTCAATCAAGGAAGCTGCTCAAAGAAGTCTAGATGACCTAAAGATATAATGATGTATGTATGCTTGTATTTAATAGTATAAACTCATGTCATATGGTTGCAAGTAACATTGATCGCTACTTCTATCTTGAGAAGCATAATCAAGGGAAAAATGGTCCCTTCCTTTGAAAGGATGTGGCAAGGCATAAGTCCCACTAGATAAAATCAACATAATGTGTCCTCATCTAATGTATGCGGTGGTTGACTACAATTAAGAAACTTTGATTGGAAGCTCTTGGAAATGGAATGTGTGAGGAAGGAAGCGATCATGATATATGAAACAATGATGAAGGTGATCAACAACCAAAAGACCAAGAAGATTTGACTAGGAAAGCTCCCGGAAAGATATGAAGACTATTATGAAAGTCTGAAAAGAATGGAGACCCTTAACAATGGATATCTTTGGGAGATGTGTCAGCATGTATGAAGGATGATGATACCTATAGAATGATGTCATGATGAAGAGCCATCTTGTAAGGTACTATTTTACTTAATGTTATGTTTTAATTTCTTGAATAATATATGGATGAGTTCATGCGAGGCTCCTGGAAAAAGAGTTGTAAGTACAATTACAACTAGCATTCATGTGGTGGATGGAAGTTCCTAAAAGAAACATGATGAGGAAGAAGTAGCCATATGATGAAGGTTCCAGATATATATCAAGATGACCACTTTCCATGAAGGAAGGAATGACATGACGAACCAAGAAGGAAAGCGATTGATGGCTAATGCCCTACAAGGAAGAAGCTTGACTTAATTTCATGAAATAAAGGAAGGAAATTGATCAAGCAGATGAAGGACCGAAGAAGAAGAAGTTGTTGATGAAAAAGGAGAGTCCCTCGTTAGGAGGAATATTTGACGATTCCCTAATTGAGAAGGAGCTTGGGCAAGTTCCTGGTAAGAGGAAACTTGGGTACATTCCTTTACATGAATGGGTATATCTTCCCTAGTTGAGAGGGAGAGATAGACACACCATTCTTGTCTTCACTTGGGAATAAAGAATGGAGGATTGGGTAATCATCTGGCATCTGATGCTCTTTGAGGATGTGTAGGGCATCCAAGAGAAAAGTAGGCATGAGGAATGATATTATTTGCGGGCTAGGAACCCAAGAGAAGAATACTACTAGAAGGTCATACTCATTAAACACCCGGGTGGGTATGTACCTTCTAAGACAATAATGAAGTTGTATATATTTATTGGTCTCGCCAACATTAGGCTATGATATAAGGAGAGATAGAGTTGGCATTAAAGGCCTTTCTGGGGAAACAATGTTGGTTACTATGACGCTATACAGATGGGTTACCAATCTGATTCTTCTTAGGAGAAATTCTTTAGATTGAGAATGACCAAGTACCATTATGAATACCTCCCTAGTTAAGAGGGAGTTTTAAAGAAAGGGTAACTAGGTTCGGTCATCATAATGACTTGTAATTATGATTTTATGTAAAGAAGAAACAAATGTATTTATTGTGTTCCTTGCATCATGGGTTTCATGATAAAGAAGTGTTCTTCATAGGTCAAAGACTTCTTCTTGATGTATTTAGGAATTTGTTGCCTTGTCATGAATATAAATAAGAATTCATGAAGTCATGTTACACATGTAGAATACATGTCATTTACATAAAATTTTCACTCCAAGACATTGTCACTATCCCTCTTGCAGCCGGATAAAAGAAAGACAATATTCTCCTCAAGGAAAAGTTAGCTTATATGCAGGATCTCATGTTGGTCTAGATAGCAAGTATAAGTCACTATATAAAGAGTGACATGTCTTGATAGCAACAAGCATCTTGGAAACATCTTATATGAAATAATACAAATCCCAGAGCAAAGAGATAACAACAATATAGTGAGGAAGGAAGGCTACTACAAGTTCGTAAATGTCTAAAATGATTTCAGGGTAAGTCTTTCTCATCTCTTTCATATTAGAAAAGGACCGAAGACTATTCTAGGAGAGTAAAAATTCAGTTAAGGGCTACATCAAGTGTGTAACTGGGATAGAAAGAGATAGAAGTCAGAGAGGCCCTCGCGGACTGAAGGAAGAGACTAGTCGAAGCAGAACACTGTGTCTAGGGCTATGAATATAAGAGACCGAGACTCTCTAAGTGACAGTGCTGTAACAATGTGAAGAACAAGGACTGAAGTGATATAGTGCAAGGAAGGAAGACCATGATATGAAGGCCGAAGAGTTGAAGAGATAGTGACAAGTGTCTTGAAGGTAAAATGTGTCAAGTATCCTTGTCATGGTCTTTCTATTCATCAATTGGAATATCTATAAGAAGAATTTTGGTTGGGTTTTCCTCTTAAAGAGTGAGAGGTTTTGGCCTTGGCAGAAAGCCAACATATTATGTTCTTGTCTCTTTTGTTTTGGTAACTATCTAATGAACTGAGAAGACACACTCTATTGGCTTATGGGGGCTTGACACAGGTCCAGTGTTAGTTAGCCAAACAAATCCCTACACTACTGGCCCTTTCAACATCAGCCCGTAGAGTGCAGACTGAAGTCTCACCTAAATCAGTATGGGGGGATGCCGGAACCAAGATTCTACACCCTCGAGATGGTTGTGATGTTGGTTTATTCCAACTATACCTTCCTCTGTAGTGGTCACTTCACACTATGTTCCACCCTTCAGTACCTTTGCAATCTGTTACAATCGGCTTTCACGTAGTCCTAACAAGGGGATGGAGTCCTTTCGTGCTGCTAGGGTAGCGAACTGCGATATCTCCCAAACTAGGCTAAGTATCTTACTTATCTTATTAATAGATCTTAGCTAGCTTCAAATAAACATATGCTCTTACTTGTGTTTACTTAACCATTACAATTATACACTTTCATGCATCATATAAGCATTAGAAGTGAAATTCATACCTGATATAAAGGATGCATAAAGAAGAAATAATTACATAAGAACGATAGAAAAATTCTCTTTATTAATACTTACAGATGATTATAGACTCAACTCGCCCTGTGCACTCAGCTTCAGGGGTTTGCGCACTCAGTTGAAGACTACTAGGCCTCTGCGCACTCAGTTGCAGAGCCTTTACCTATGCTATGACTCAAAACTTAGACTTACACTTCAGAGCTATCTCACATACATCTTCATTACTTTGACATTGTCTTTTTCCTTTTTATATACTTAGAGCTTAGCTCTATTTTTACAATTCCATGGTCCGCGGACCATGGGTAGATCTTCTACAACCAACATTACATTATCAAAATAAGGGTGGAGAACCCTATGACTCTTCAACAAATACACGCTCTGCAGCCACAAAAAGTGGAGTCTTTACATTAGAATTACAACATTGGACCAAATTCTGGGCTCTAAGCCCTAAGAATACCCTTGGGGGATCCCGTGCCCAAGACACTCTAATAATAACAAGAGAATATTGTGCCAATAAGAAAAAGTTGAAAAACCTTACAAATAGTTATCATGTATAGAAGAATATTACTAACTTAATTCCTTAGATTCTTCAACATGAGATACATTAAGGTATGAGTTTCCTTATGGTGTATATTTGGTGGTTAATTGTTTGATTATGTCATCTATTTTGTGTTTGAGTGTTTCCTGTCTATTATTTTGTCTAGTTGATTTATCTAATATGGTACGTTTATACTGTTATGAAACTAGCTCAAGAAAAGATAGAAAATATAGATCAACGCCTTAGAATTCAACCTCTTCGAGGGGGCAAACTCCTTTACATTACATAAATGAACAATTCTTGGATGATTCAAATGATAAAACCTCCTTTCTATATATAGGAGTCTAAGAGTCACAATATAACCTAGCCGAACCAACAATAATAATATAAGCAACAAAAATAACAATAGAGGGATTCTATGGGGCACAGTAATAACAATATGGGGACAATAGGGGCACAACAATATTAATAAGGGGTACAACTACAATAGTAATAGGGTAATCACTAGTATTATAGGCACCCAACATGCCCCTCTCCTTAAAAAAAGTGTTGTCCTCAACACTTGAGCAGTTCTGGATGCTTTTGTATAAAATTCTCATCCTCCCATGTGGAATCTTCAGCAGATAACTTCTTCCACTTGATAAGATACTCTGAAATTGATCGATTTCGTAGCTGTCAAGTTCTTTTTTCTGTGAATGCTTCTGGTTCCAATATAATTTTTCCTTCCTCGTCAAGTTCTGGAAATATTCTTTGAACCAGGAGCTTATTGCCTATAACCTTCTTTAAACATGAAACATAGAAAACTGGGTGCAATCGACAAGCTGCAGGAAGCTCTAATTGTATTCCATAGTACCAATCTTTTGCAACACCATATATGGACCATAATACTTTGGTGATAATTTATTATCCTTCTTAGCTTTCTTGAGGGACAATTGCTTATATGGTTGTAGCCTTAAGAATACCCAATCACCTACATCAAAACTTCTTTCACTACAATGTTGATCTGCCTGTTGTTTCATTCTATTATGTGCCAACACGAGGTTATCCTTTAAGAGTTGGAGGACTTGTTGTTGATGTTCGATGTGATGTTTCCATGCTTGAACCTTAGTTTTTCTCTTAATATGATGTCGATGGATGGTGGCTGATACATAAAGTGCATAAATGTGGTCACATTTTGTTGTTGTATGGAGGAAGTGTTTACCACCATTTAGCCAAAGGCAACCATTTGACCCATTGTGTCTATTTATCAGATACAAAGCAACAAAGATATCCTTCCAAAAATTTGTTTACTATCTCAATTTGCCCATCAGATTGAGGATGATAAGATGAGATATGATCTAACTGAGTACCAAGACAAGAAAATAATTCTGTCCAAAAATTTCCAGTGAAAATGGGATCTTTGTCACTTACAATAATCTTTGGGTTTCCATGTAGCTTTTGAATTGTATCCATAAATGCACTAAAAACTGTATTGGCTTTAAATGGATGTGATAATGCACAAAAGTGTGCATACTTGGTAAGTCTGTCAACTACCACCATGATGACACTCTTTCCCTCAGACTTGGGTAAAACTGTGATAAAATCCGTTGAAACCTCATCCCAGTGTTGGCTTGGAATGGATAAAGGTTGTAATAGACCTGGTGTCTTAATTGTTTCAACTTTATTTTCCTGGCAAACCAAACATTCTGCCACAAACTTTTGAATATCTGATTTAAGGCCCTCCCAAGAAAATTCGTTCTTAACCCTATGGTAAGTCTTTTAAAATCCCGAGTGCCCTCCTATGGGAGAAGTGTGCAATTCCATAAGAATCTTTTGCTTTAGCTGGGAATTCTTACAGAGGTATAACTGATCTTTGTACCATAACGAATCATTTTTCCAGCTAAATGTATCCAATGTACTGGAATCTTGTTGTAACTTGCGAATAAGTGCCCACAATTTTCGTCATTATTCCATTCCTCCCTTGCTTCATTTATCCAATCTGGTTGGATAATAGAAATGGCACACAACAATGCTTCCACATCCTCATCATTTCTTGAGAGTGCATCTGCCACCACATTTTGCTCCCCTTTTTTGTAGATGAATTCAAAGTCATAACCCAACATCTTTGTGACCCAATTTTGTTGCTCTTCAGAGGATAATATTTGTTCTCAAAAGTATTTAAGGCTATCATGATCCGTTTTTAGCTTGAAGTGTCTTCCCATTAGGTAGGGTGGCCATTTCTTAAGTGCATGGAATATTGCCAACATTTCTTTCTTATAAATAGCTTTGTGTAAAAACTTTCCTTTGATTGGACGACTTTCAAAAGCAATGGGTCTTTCATCTTGCATTAAAACAGCACCAATTCCATTTCCTAAAGCATCACATTCCACAATAAAGGTTTTTGTGAAGTCTGGTGTAGCTAAGACAGATGGTTGGCACATTGCCTCTTTAAGATGTTTGAAGGCCTTTGTTGCTTCTCAAGTCCATGAAAATGCATCTTTCTTCAATAGTGTTGTTAGAGATGTTGTTATTCTCCCATAGTTATTAACAAACTTGCGATAATACCCTGTCAACCCGAGAAATCCTCGCAGATGCTTTATGGATGTGGGGATTCTCCATTCTTTAATGGCTTTAATTTTGCTAGGGTCTACCTTAACTCCTTGATGAGGTAAAATATGACCCAAATATTCCACCTCTATACTCCAAAGAAACATTTGGATATTTTTGCATATAATTATTTTTCCTCCAATAGTTGTAACACCTTGTCAACATGTTCAACATGATCCTTCCAAGACTTGTAGATTAGTATGTCATCAAAGAATACTAACACAAATTTTCTAAGGAATGGTTTGAAAATTGAATTCATCAAACCTTCAAATGTTGAGGGTGCATTGGTAAGGCCAAAAGGCATGACCAAAAATTCATAATGACCCTCTTGAGTTCTAAATGCTATTTTCGGAATGTCTTAAGTCTTCATTATGATTTGATGATATCCTGAACGAAGATCCAACTTGGTGAAGTAAATTGGTCCATGCAGTTCATCCAGTAATTCATCAATGACAAGAATGGGAAACTTATCTTTAATAGTGAGCTTGTTGAGCTCCCTATAATCGGGACACATGCACCATGATCCATCCTTATTGTGCACCAATACTACTGGAGCAGAGAAATAACTTTGACTCGGTTGAATTAT